>JAAAKQ030038876.1:0-16816 GCA_010016005.3 Zanna intricata
CGCCCCTCTCTCCCCCCCCCGCTCACCCCCCCTCTCTATATATACATATATATATATATATATATATATATATACGTGTGTCTCTGTCTGTCTGTCTGGTGTGTAAAGAAGGTTTGTTGAATTGTTTGGGCAAGCCTAGTGAAATTCTTCCCCCACCATTTCCTTTTTGTATTAGCCCTTTAGTACTGAAAGTTCCTTCTCTTTGTAAATTAAGCCCTTTATATCTTCATCTCTTTCTACTTAACTAAGCGTCTGTTAACATGATACTGTTGTTTTTGTACTGCTACACTGGCTTGATTTGTTTTCTTGTTATATTTAATGTTAACTAATTTTATTAAGCCAGTTAAATTTTTCCGTAAATAAGACTATTAATAACAACATAAAAAAAGAGTTTGTGGTTCAAATATAACATTTTAAAAATTGTGTAAGATTTGTTAAATTTTATAGTTATTTTTATAGTTTATTGCAACCAACCCTTGTACCCATATTCAGCTTTTATTAACTGGGTTCTGTCCACAATGGCAGTTTTTTTGTACATCTGTGTTCCCCGTTAAGCTGGATCCGTATTTAAGCATTAACTCAGCTCCAGGACTCTTTAGAGCATGTATTAATCTCAACCTTAGTGTTAGGAGTCTGTTGAACAATGGATTTTATATTTTTAATGCAGACAAGCAAATCAAGCCTGAAGAACTCCCACGACTTAGAAACACTTTCTCATCCATATTAATTGATCCTTCACCAACCTCCATCTGAGTTGACCGACCTTGCTCCTGGACAGATTCCTCTATTGCTACAACCTCTACAGATGTTGCCGAGTTCCTTTCAGTGGCTCCCAATGGCAGTTGTCTTCATATTACCTCTGTCATATTTTATACCCCTTACTATTACAGGTTTTATGTATATAACATACATTTTTATATTTACTTGAGACGTACATTTTTTGAGTGGTAATGTTGGTTGATTTGCAATCATGACTTAGTGGCCTTGATATTGAAAGATCAGTAGTGTGCTGAAGGGCTTCTCACAGGTGCAAGCAATTTTAAGAAACATGGTAGTGATTAATGGAAGTTGGATAAAGTATTTTTATTTTTTTGAATAAGACCAGCAAATCTATTGCTAATGTTGTTTAAATCTTTTCTGCTATTTCATAAAACAAGGAATTGCCTACATTTTGAAGTTAAAAAGTAACCCTCTGTAAGTAAGATTATTTAGTTGTTTGGTATTCTCTTGAAAAAGTAAATATTTTAAATAGCATGAGCTGTTATAGTGATACCTAAAAATACATTCTTTGAAACCATTAAGAATAAAAAGCCTAACAAAAATTTACAAGCTTTTTTTACTAAAATGCAAGTAAATTCCAACTCTTTAACCTAATTATTCTTCAGTAGAAAAAAAAGTAAAGGACCAACCAAACTAAAATTGTAAACTTAAATTGGTCACCCAAAAGAAGTATTTCACATGTTGAAAAGTTCTAGCATTTTTCAGTGAAACTGATCTCTGTGGCATAGACCACTAGTGTTTTACATGACTTCCAAGTTCTTGAAATGTTTCATATGTTGTGCAGGTTTTAAAAGAGATGAATTTTATTGCCTTGTTTAGGATCAAGTTAAATTTTTTTTTTTTTGCAGAGGTTGGGAAAACTCTCCCAGCTGCTCTGTTTGCCCATCTAGACAGCAAATGTTGGGCTCTCACAGACTAAAACCCTTTCCCCTTATATAACATGCCCTGATACCTACTTTTCAGCATTACTCAGTACATGCCGTATACTTGCGTTAGGTAGGTTGAAGAGTTCTGAACACATCAGCAGCAGTGACGACCCCTAAGAGCTCCCAGCAGTCTCTTTGCTCTCCCCATCCAACTCAATAGTAAGGCTTCTCTCGTTTTTTTTCTTATACTTTCTCTTTGTAACAAGCAAGACTGTAAATACAATACAATAGTCATTCTGCCATCTTCTTCTTTCTCTCTCTTTCTCATCCATCATCTGCTTCTGCTACAGTATTGCTCGCTTATTTCTTCGACAGAATTCCAGTTTTCTTCATTACTGAGAAGTAAATTGACCAATCTGTCAGTAGGCAACTTTCCAGTGACCCATGTACACTGCTGTCTGTTCTCCGCCCACCTGTCACGAAAAAAGTGTGCCTGACTATATCTTCTAGACAACAATATTCACACCCGGCGTCTTTTCTTCTTTTCCTGCTTGCCAGGTAGGCATTGAACACTCCATGATGTGTCAGCAGCTGGGTGAGCCAAAAGTTGACCTCCCCATGCCCTTGTGGGTTTAGACCTACGTACATACATCTGGGATGATTCCACACATCCAGCAGCTAGATATATCCTCATCCGATCTCTTTCGCCATCTTTTTTCCAGCATTGCATCTAAGGCTTGCTTCCTTAGGGTTCCAACTGTCAGTCTACTCACTCAAGTTAAATATTTTTCTTAGCTCATACCAATAAATTTAAAAGAAATGTGAATTGCCTAATTTGATTTATCCAGTTTATAATCTTTGATATTTTTTACTTAAAAATATTGTTGTATAATGTAAATTATCCTTCGTTTCTTTTTATGAAAAAGATATTACAAGATTAATTTCCTAAGTATATGTTTGAGGTAAAATGTTTAAGAGGTATTAGATTTTTATTTTAATTTTGAAATATTTTAATATTTGAAATATTTAATTTTAAAAAATATCTTGAAAGATTTTAATTTACTTATAAACATTTACAATTAATAATTTGATGACGGAAAAGCAATAAACTTAACTGAAATGGAAACACTCTTGTAATTACATAATTGTTGGGCACTGATAAGGGGGAGCTGGTGGGTTGATGTATGGATATGGGCCGAGATGAGTAGAGATACGGGCATGTCTCACATTCCTCACTTAACTGGAATTGCAAAACTTCATTTGTTTTGTTGGAGTAACATCAGTACATATCAACATTCTGTAGAATCAAATTTTAACTTAGCATGTTTATCTAATGAATACAGCTGAAGTGTTTTCATCTCCATTTTTTGTCTATTCATCTTTATTATCCTCCTCTACAATTAATTTTCCTTACAATTCTCTTCTATTGACGAAATTGTTCATCTCTAATCCCCCACAGCAACAATTTAAACTTATTGGTTCCTTTAATTCAAGAAAAACTATACTCTTGATTTTCCTTTACTTCCTCTTTAATTTGTTTTTTCATACTTTTTATATTTAAAATTATTACACAACTTTCTAACTAAATGTTTTTATTTTATAGACTGTTTTTTATACTTTTACTGTAGTTGAGTTATTCTTAACCCTCAATGCGGTGAATACATCACTTCTAAAATGCCAAGTAATTTTGCACAACACATTGTTGCATTTTTTCTAAACTTATGGAAAATTTAATGATATTTGTCCTAATGAGGCGTATTAAATACTAAATTAAACAGAAAATTTCAAAGAATATTGTTAAGTTAATATTAGTGATCATTAATGTTAAGTAACAATTTAGTAAAATAAAAAATTAGGAATATAAGAAGAGGAAAATCTGTTTCTTTACCACACCTGTTTCTGAAACAAATGAAATTATACTTATTATAAATTTAAATTTATGAAAATATAAAAAAAAAAGAATAATTTAAAAACAATTGCTGAAAATGGCTATTTCCTTCTTCTGGCTGAGAAAATTTATTTTAACACAAGTAATACTTTCCATAGTAATAAATTACTTTATTACAGAAAGAGTTATACTTTTTATACAATGTATTTGTAATTTTTATAACTTCAGTCTAGTTTATTTATCAATTGTACAAGTGCAATTTGATTTATGAACTTTGATAAAATCAAAATGCAAGTTGTGTATGCTGTTTTCCAAGCAAAAAATTAAATTGTTTAAACTCATCAAATGCATGAAAAACAATAGCAGTTAAGTTTTATTAACCTTATTAGTATTAATGCAAATGACAGGATTCTTGCATTGATAAAAATAAATACAAATAATTAGTAAATAATGTACATAAATTTAAATTGTATTATAAGTAAAATTCATTTTGCCGCGATTAAATCTCTATATGCTTGTTGGCCAGTCGCCCACAGTATAATCTTAAAAGCGCAACTTATAAGATTGCAGCCTCTATTAGCTAATGTCGAATGTTTGTTGATATGATATAAATAATGAAACATTCAGCGATAAGGAAATACGGGTTTCTTTTACAATTTGTAGAATTATTCAGCAAGCCCATACTAATCGTAAATCAGGAGTAAAGAGAAAATTGTATATTATCAAATTAAAAATAGGATTAAAAAATATCCTTCAGTACTTTTTCAGAATTCTACAGCCAATTTATAAAAAGATTTTTTTTAACTTAATTCTTGTAATATAGCTTGTTTTTCTATGGTTATATAAAAATATGTTTGAGAAATATAGGTAAAGTAATAAATTCACAAGAAATATTTTTGTTGAAAAGTCAAAACTTATTTAGACAAATTATACTGGATGTACATACGATTCGTCAGTACATGGAATCAACATAATCTAACTAAACGTAACAGATGCTTGCTAACCTTACCTAATTAACGTTAAAAATAAAAATTATTTACAATAAGTTGTATACAAAATTTTGGCTGTGAAATTTACATACAGTGTTCAATATTTTTCTAGCAAAAATTTCACTGCTTTTTCCAGGACTATTAACATCTCAAATAGTAGAAGCAAAGATTACAGAACCATTCTATTCAGCTATATAATAACATACAAATACAAGTATCAATACAAACACCGTGACTTTTGATAGATTTTTTCTTTTTTTTCTGTTTAACCTCCAGAACCACAATTAAGTATATCTTCAGAGGGATGAGATGAATGAATTGTAGCATGTGTGAAAAATGCCATGCCTGGCCGGGATTCGAACCCGGGACCTCCAGATGAAAGGCTGAGATGCTACCACTTGCACCACGGAGACTGGCTTCGTGGGTTATTTAGTTATTTCTTGGATTTAATTTTTGTTTATTGCTTCTTAAAAAGTAATAATTCTTATATTAAAATAAAAAAAAAACCTGAAAAAAGTGGTTGTCTGATTTCAAAAAAGAACCAGTCCTTCAAGTGTTGCTGACTTAATTTTCTTATCATTTTTTATTTTTACCATATTCACTTTTAATTTTGAAATTTTATAATATTTTTCAGTTTGACTTTTAGTAGCATTTTTTCATTTTGTGCTTTTATTCCTGTTAGAATTAATATGTGCTACATATCTTTATTAAACATTCCACTTTCTTATTTCTTCCTAATTACAGATATTTCTTTTAAGCAATTTGAGTTTTTTTGGGGGGTGCAAAACACTAATGCATTATTGCCCGGAGATTTGATTTTGTGAACATTAAATAAATTGTACTTTATTTTTGTGTACATTACTTAATTTTGTATTTTACTCGTAAAATAATTGTTACTGACATAAGCATTTTAAAAAATGTAGGGTTCAAATACAGAGATAGAATCACATTTACAGGAACCAAACTGCATCAGTAATAATCGAAGAACATGAGAGAGAAGCCATAATTAAAAATGGAGTCTGACAAGGATGTTCTGTATCCCTGTTACTTTTTAATCTTTATATAGAACTAGCAGTTAATGATGCTAAAGAATAATTTAGATTCAAAGCAACAGTGCAAGATGAAAAGGTAAATATGCTTGGATTTCCTGATGATATAGTAATTCTATCCAAGAGTAAAAAAGATTTAGAAGAAATGATGAATGGCATGGATGAAGTCCAACGCAAAAAATAAACAAGATCAAAACAAAAGTAATGGAGTTAAAAGAATTGTGTTATTTGGGAAGTAGAATTACTAAAGGTGGATGAAGCAGAAACATTATAAAATGCCAAATAACACAGACGAAACGAGCTTTTAGTCAGAAATTAAATAACTTTGCTTACATCAAAAATTAATTTAAATGTCAGGAAAACATTTTTGAATGTATATGTTTGGAGCGTAGCTTTATATGGAAGTAAAACTTGACGATCAAAGTACCTGAGAAGAAAAGATTAGAAGCTTTTGAAATGTGGTGGATAAAGTGATAAATGAAGAGATGTTGCGGCAAATTGATGAAGAAAGAACATTTGGAAAAATATAGTTAAAAGAAGAGGCAGACTTATAGGCCAGATATTAAACCATCCTGGAATAGTTGCTTTGATATTAGAGGGACAGGTGGGAAAAATTGTGCAGGCAGGCAACATTTAGAATATTTAAAACAAATTGTTAGGGATGTAGAATGTGTGGGGCATACCAAAATGAAATGCTAAGTAGGGAATCTTGGAGAGCTGTATCAAACCATTCAAATGATTGATTACAAAAAAAAAGTGATATATACTCTTTTTATTATTTCTTTAAAATGGTTATTAATCATACTTTTTTTTTAATGAACTCAAATTCATCTTCAAATTTTTTTTCATTTTGTTAATTATTTTTGTTATTGGTTCCATAAAATGAATATTTAGAGACAACTGGTCTGAAGTGTTTTTAATCTTGGTTTGTTAGCTTTCTGTAATTAGAGAGTATAATTTAAATTAAACCATTAAAATATTCTTCAGAAATTTAATGTTAATTTAAGTCTATACCGTTGAAGTTACTCATTTTAAATGACCGTGTAATTGAGTTATGCCTGTTCAGAAAAATAATAAATTATAAAGTTTATTTATGAAAACAAAAGGTTATAAATTACATTACATTAATTAATGCAGTTTGGAGTAGAGAATGGTAATGTTCAAGAATATAATGTTTGCTGCAACATTATAATAAACGATCATATTCCTTTGTCCTACCGTTTCATTTTGTACTAATATTTTTTTTGTATTTTTTCTTTTCTTTTTTCTATTGAAATGTTTCATGCATATTTTCTCTTTATCAGTAGTTTTTAATAAAAGTCAGAAAATAAACTA
This sequence comes from Zanna intricata, assembly GCA_010016005.3. Taxonomy (NCBI): domain Eukaryota; kingdom Metazoa; phylum Arthropoda; class Insecta; order Hemiptera; family Fulgoridae; genus Zanna; species Zanna intricata. The sequence continues at coordinate 6,908 of JAAAKQ030038876.1, forward strand.
CTATTGCCAAGTAGTATTGTTTTTAAATAAAAAAGGATGGGTTTGTTGTTCAAATGAAGAGTAATCTTAGCTAAGGGATGAAACAATGGTGTAAGTTAATGGGACAGGGTGAAATATGGAGAGTAATGATACACCTCATTCTGTATAGTTTTATGTGTGCTGTTTTGTTCCCGTGTTTAATTTTATGTGTCCTGTTTTGTTCCCCTGTGGTTTCTATTAATACAATGTTAACCAGTTTCTATAATATATCCATATCATTGTATTATTAGTTTATTAAGATTCATGTGCCTGAACAGGATAATATCTCCTAAAATTGAGCTCGTTCCCACAGGTAACATATAAATGCATACAATGATGTTTTAATATATATTTTCCTCAGCCTATAAATGTTATTGCTTTTGTAAAAGAGTTGAAAATCTATTTATTTTTCTCTATGGATTATTATTATTATAATTTAAATGAGTTAATGCTTATTCATAATAAGTGTTTGCACTATAAAATAAAAAATTGATAATATACACTTTACCGTTACGTACTTGCAAGCATTTGATCATACATTTTTATCTTCTGGTTGGTCCATTAACATAAGTAATATACATATAATTTTTTTTTTTTTTTTTTTTTTTTTTGTGGACAATTACTGCCATAATTTTGCGCCAATAACCTGTTAATGGGCAAAGTCGGACCATGGGGGTGTTAATGGGCGGTCTTTTTCTAAAAGAAAAAAAAATCACTATAACATTCTTATCAAGTAAAATATTGAATTCCTTCTATTCTTTGGGTAAGGGCCTAATCTTAGTAAAGTTCTTTTATATCATCAACCATTGGCCCAGGGGATGGAAAAATGGGGTTTCAAAGTGGAAAAAAATCATCTCCTTTAATAGGTACAGCATCAATTCAATTTAAAGTGGTTGTTACTCTGCTAAATATTTTGATATGACCAACTCTTACAGCAAGGGACAATCAAAATGTTGCTGGAATTGTAAGAAGATGAGGCTTGTCATGTGCTAAAACATGTGAAACTTTTTTCTCATACAACCATTGTCATGTTAAGTAAATTTTAAGTTTTCCTAAACTTTAAAGTAGAAATCTTTTTTATAGCCTATTTAGCACTGGTGAAATCTACCTCCGCCTTTCACTGTGCCGAAAGGGATTTTTTATTTTTTTAAAGAAACTATTTGACAGGCCTTTATGGATTTTTGAGGAAAACAGGTGTGCCCTGCTGCATTGATTAAGTTTTTGTTTCCATGTTAACAATTTAACACACATCACATCGCCTGTTAGTGTGGTCAAGGTCATCCTTGTTATGGTATAATGGTGAAGGTTAGCACTGACATTATCTTAGGCAAGCACAAAATTTGTTGAAGGGCAAACCTATTTATGATTTCATACAGCACTGTTCATGATAACCTCAAGAAAAAGTTAGTTTAATTCTGTTATTGTGAATCGAGAATTTTCTCAAATTTTCACGTTGATACTTGCAACAAGTTTATCTGTGACTGTTGAGAGTCGTCCAACAGTGAAAGACACTGTTGTGAAAGTTTTTCAACCTTCCTGAAATATAATGGCATCATTGTTTTAAATCATGTTATTCCTGCGCTGTCATTCCATGATATTCCCTTCCTATACTGCACAAAGTTCATCTTGATTTCAGCAAGTTTTTTTCCATGAAGGAAACAGATTACAGCACACACTTCACAGCCTATAGGATTTTCTGTGACACAGCCAATTTGAATGAGAGTTTTCAGGAACAAACAAGCAAGACATATTTGTAATAAAACTACTAGAACTGTGCCGAACCGTGTTATTCAGTTATGCAAAGATAGAATTGCCACCTCCACTTCTTCGCATGACATCGAGGACTGGAAGTTAATTACTGAATAACTCTCGTATATGCTAGGCTTATATAAAATTCAAGTGTGTTGTACTATTATGAAAATATTGATTCAGATAGAGGGATGACAAATCATTTGATCTTGCTGACTTGTCTAGTACAATCTCGGCAAAAGTCCATACGTACATGTATGTGTACATATATTTATACTCAGTGTTAAAAGTAGTGACTTCAATCATTTATTCAAGATAGTTGTGGGCTTTAAAAAAATGTATAAAACACAGCAAAAATTAGCAAAAAGTTTGTGATGAAAACACGTAAAATGGATAAAATTTCAAGTAATCTTTATAAGAAACTTAATCTTGAAGAGAATTATTCGTACATACTCATGATTCTCAAGAGCCAAAGTTTTCTAGCCGAAAATAAACTAAATGAGCCAAATAATGCTAATGTAAGAAAAATTTTTTTTTTTTTGTAATGATTAACTGGGTTCTGTCTGCTGGAAATGAAAACTTGAAGAATGTGGAGCGAGTGTTATACAGGAGTAGTTATAAAATTTATTGATGTTATTTTCATAAGTTATTTTGTAAAGTTTAGTTTTATCATATTAATTTATCTTACAACTTCCTGTCTAGTTTTTAAAAGTAATTAATATGTAATGCGAATGAATTTATTGTTTTGAGCTGAGGTGGTAGAGGAAATGAAGCTATTTTGTGATATGTAACGCCTGTTGGTTAGTGTAGTTTGTTCTTAATCACTAGACAGACTAATAAGCCGACCTGATTTAGTTGTAATTTATTACACAAAAACATTTCTACTGTTCAACTATAAATATATAAGCTATATTAAAGGTGAGCAGCAAGTTGAAAATTTAGTATGTTCTTCTCTTCACTTAGACACTTAAAAAAATCTTTATTATTTCTTTTTTTCTTAACATAGGCCATTTTAAACGTTTTATCTAATTTATTTTTTATTATATTAATACCTAAAAATCACATAAGACTAATTCAAATGTTGTGTTAGTAGGAAAAGATTTTAGAAATTAAATGGAAAGTATATCGCTACTTATTTTTATAATATTTGTTGAATGAACGTTTGAATGATGAATTTTAAGTAGCGTATATATCATAAGATCAAGAAAAATCTATTTTCAATTGATGTTTGGTAATTTTTCTTTTTTGTGAATGTAAATTTAATGTCAGATCTGTCACAGCAAACCTCCTACTCCTTCTGCTCTTAGGTCTTGTATTTATTCATCTTTCGAGAAGCTGTAACTTTTTTTTTTTTTTTTTATTGAATAGTTGAAACAAATCACTTTATTTTTATTTAGTTACGGAATGTGTGTGTATTTTTAAAAAAATCAAATAATTCATCTACATATTTGACCAAAATTTTAGGTCACCACACAAAAAAAAAAAAAGAAAAGAAAACAGTAACAGTCACACCTAAAAAAAGATAAATAGTCTGTTTTTGTGGAATTTTACATAATCAGTCTGTACATAATTCTATTAAAAAGATTATTAAACAAATAATAAAAAACTTAAAATTTAGAAAACAAACCAAATAAGCACAAAATCTTTAGTAACAACTGGAATCTTTCCAGCAATTGCAGTGAAGCTGTTTTATTTTTTTTTACATTTTTTTTTTTTTTGTAATAAAACTTTTGTTATTGGGAAGACCAATAATGCATTCGCATTGTTAATATGTTGTAATTTATACATTTTAAGCTTTTTATTATTTCTTAAATTAGTATTTGTATAATTTTATCAAGTCTTCTACTAATTGCTGCTCTGCATGTCCTATCACATCTTTTCAGTTATATAACATGACATTTATTTGATAAATAATGTGTACTCTCATTAGATAAAAATTCCGTAAACTCCTGAGGGATTTTATGTTTGGTGGGTGCTCAGTTCCAGAAGAAGCTTGAGCTTTGCTTTATTTTCTGACATTTCTTTGACGATAGATTTCATTTTTTAACTTGGTATCTTTTTTCCTTATCCTAGAACCCTTCTTTCTTATTTTCCAGTATGCGGCTGTAGGTTTGACTCTATTTAGCTCTTATTAAGGACACATCATCCTTACTATCTATTGGTTTGAGGCTGTTCGTGGGCTTGTCAAAGACTGTGATGATATTCTGTTCATTAGATGTATAGTGCCTACCCCACTGGTCTGATGTGGTGAACACAACATCCTAAATCAGCTGATTTCAATGTCTAGAGTTCCATGGTTCAGATCCTAGTAAAGTTAGTTACTTTTATATGAATTTGAATACTAGATTGTGGATATTGCTGTTCTTTAGTGGTTGGGTTTCAATTAACCAAATTTCTCAGGATTGGTCAACCTGACACCGTACAAGACTACACTTAATTTACATTCATACACATCATTCTTATTGAAAAATGAATGAGGATGATGTGTAATGAATAATTCCTTAACGGTGGTTCTGGAAGCTAAAGAGAAAAAAAGATTTCCAGTGCTTAATAATTACATATCATAAATCATATTAAATTTGTAAATCTTGAGTCGTTTTCCAAGATTGATCATTCTGTATGTTCAAAAACTTTGTACACTGAGCTGGAGAAAATATATAGAGAAAAAGTTCTACACTTTTGGTAAAATGTTTGTTTTTATGGAAATTTTTCTTATTTTTTAAAATTGTCATCTCTCTGTTACTGTTTAAAACCCAACCAGTCAGATAGCTGTTTATTTTGTTTAAGGACGTTATATTGACGAAAAGGATTAGTGGTGAAGGCCATCATGTACAATTGTGTGAATAATATTTATAAACTGTTGTGTTAATAATTTTAGTAATATTTGTATACTAAGGTACTTCTTAATAATACATTGTGTACATCATCTAGAAGAAATCTTTTTGCAATTATTTTTATATAAATTACTTAAATTCTATAAAACTAGGTATATAAAAAGAATTGAGCATAACTTTTTTTTTTCAAGGGAAAGAGATTTTCGTAGATGAAATATACTGCGGATGTAAGAAAAAAAATAAAACTTATGTAAAAAAAAAAAAACTAAAATAAATTAATCAAAACCCGCTTGCTGCTGCCTTGTCAAATTATTTATAATATATTGTATCATTTATCAATATCATCTTCTTATTGCCGTTTCTGGCGTATTTTATCAGATCTCTTTCAGTCTTATAAGAACACAGTTTATTTTTTATTCTTAGATAAAAAATGATTAGACGTGGATGTTATATGATGGGTTGAGAATAATTGAATAATCAATCTCTGTTGTCATCTAGTGATAGCTTCACTGTTCAATATGATCGGGAAATTTTAATAAATCTCTGTCACAGTAATGCAGGAACAGTTTCATTGTGAATATTATATTGGATATAACATTTTTATAATTTAAGATTATTAAGGGGAAAATTATAGTTTTGTCCTGTTCAAACTACATAATTTTTTTCAATGAAAATTGACAATATAGAAGCATATTACCAATAATAAAAATTACCAATATAAATTGGTAATTAATATAATTCAATTTAAACAAGTTAATAATCGATTAAAATATGTAGATTACAGGTTAAATTATTCAAAAATTAATTCTGAAATACTTCTGTATTTGAAATCCTTTGTGGTTTGTTAATTATAAAATCAATATGGCATTTAACACTACCAGCCTATTAATTTGAATTCATAACGGTCCTTATCAGACTTCTAGTACCATTGTAAATATTCACACTCTAATTTAATTGTTGTTCTAGTGTTATTGTGTATTAAACACGAGTTACAGATGAATTAGATGTTGACAACTTTATTTTAGAATATTATATTTTTTGTATGTCATCCTTTTTATTATGCATCGATAATGGCTACAGAAAAACAATAACCTTATTATTATGTTTCTGAACTCATTTTATTCAATGAAATGCAGAGTAAAGTCTGATTGATTATATTTGTAGATGAAAATTTTTTTTTGTCCAGCAAATGAACGAGGGTGGTTCGGAAAGTAACAACCTCTGTTATAATTGGTACCACCATTGACACACTGGTGTATTCAGAATCAGTGCGCTGTGTGAGTGTGAATACAATCCATTGGCTTGTTATAACCTAAAAATATTAGCACTGCAATAGAAAATCCTTTGAAATGTGTGGTGACATAAAGGTTTCTTTGGGTGCAAAATGTTTTGGCAGCAGATATCCATCATCACTTGTCTACTGTGTATGGCCCAAATATTATGAGTGACTGTGTTGTGCGATATTGGGTCTGATTTTTAAAAAATGGAGGACAAACATCCATGTAGAAGAGAAGAGTGGTAGGCCTTCTGTTGTGAGTGATAATACTGTCAGTAAAAGTGACGAAAAAGTGCGTGAAACTAAAGATTCACTGAACTTTCTGAAAAATTTCTGATATTTTTTTATATGATATTGGGAAGTTCTGTCTCAGTGGGTTATAAAAATGCTCAAAAGAGATCCATTGAACCAAAAAAATAGACTGCCTTTTGAAGAAAATTGTGATCAGGAATGAAACTCTGGTAGCCTATGTGAATGCTGATAGAAACAACAGTTGATGGCCTGGGGCATACCAGTTCTCTATTCAAGCCGAAGAAAGCCTGGCAATCTTGTCAGGGAGGAAAGTTATGGCTACAATTTTTTAGGATGCCAAAGGAGTTGAAGTCGATTTTATGAAACATGGTACGAGGATTAGTTCAGCAGTCTACTGTGAAGAAATACTTAAACTATTTTTCTATGTAATTGCCATTCAAATTTAAACACTTTTCATACTGTTTCACCAATTTTACTATGCCTTCTGCATATTCAGATGCCGCAAAGTTGTGTAACCACTCATTAACACTCTCTTTCAGTTCGTCATCACTTCCATAGTGGTTTTGATGGTGAACTGGAATGATGCCATTCCATTGACTGGCGTTTTGTTTCTGGAGTGATGGGCGAAATCCAGGTCTCATCACCAGTAACAGTGTGGTTCAAAAAACTCATTGCTGTCTTTGTCGTACTGACTGAGAAAAGTTAGTGCAGCCCCTATTCGTTTCATTTTGTGTTCCTTTTTATGTTCTTCCATCAAAATTTGAGGTACCCACTTTACACACACTTTTTTGTAATCTAAATCACCACTAACGATTTCATAAAGAACAGTTCGTTAAATTTCAGGAAAGAATGAATTTAGTCCATCTGTCGTGAAATGTCTGTCCTGTTGAATTTTTTCCTCGATCCTTGATTTGAATTCAGTCACAGATGAAGGTCGGCCTGAGGCCTCATTGTGAACATGATCCTCACTTGTCTGCCATTAAACATAATGCGCCATTTTCGAACTGAAGCTTCCTTCATCAAATTACCATAAACCTCTGTTATTTATCCGTAAATTTTGATAGGTTGCACTCCTTTCACATTCAGAAAGGTCCTTTCACATTGAGATATTACACTACAAACCTCACACTTTGTGAGATTGTGTCAGTTCAAACAAGACTGTGTCGGTTCAGTGTGTCAGATCAAAATGTTCGTTACTTTCCAAATGACCCTTGTTTATTTCAAGTAATAAAAATCATTTTAAAGGCAGAGTGAAGAGTATTGGTATTGTGACAAATGTGCTGCACCATGTTAAAGATATAATACTATATTGCAGTATAAATCATTCTTATATATATATATAAAGAGGAGTTGAATTTTATTTTTATCTTTTTTTTATTTTATTGTTTTTTTAGTAGTACTTTCTCTCCCCCCCCCTTTTCAGTCTGTTGGTGTAGCCTTGTACATGTCACTTGCACAAGTCTACAGAACTTATGAAAGTGCATTTATTATTCCTAATTATTTTTACTACTTTTTTTGTCTATTCTATTTTATCTCTTCAAAAATGTAATTTTTTTTCCTTCCTGTGTGATATAAATGCAAAACACCTTTTGGATTATAATGACCTGCTTACTTACAATAATTGTTCTTGCTTGTTTATTCAGTTATAAGAAACTCATGAAAGTTGTAAATTTTTTTTTCTGTATTAAAAAAAGTGTTAGGCATTTGAACACTAATATAAAAATATAAATATTTTATAATCGCTTAGCGATTTATATATTGCTTTTGTTGACTGCCAAATTAAGGATTACCACCATGATCAGTTAATAAATTTTTTAAAAGCTTATATGAAAATTCCTTTTTAAATGCTGACATGCAAAAGGTGGACATTAATATAAGTTAAAGATTTGTTTATGTATTTTTATTTTTACTTAGTTTTATTTTTTTAATTATTTCTTGCTAAAAAAAAAAAAATGTTTTGGCCATATGCTTTATCATAAGTTTGATGCTTGTGTATATAGAAATAAATACAGTATGGAAATATAAACTCTGCTGTAGTAATATAATATTGAATTATGTATTAGTTGCATGCTGTAAAATACTATCGATTCGCTTTGACCTGTTGATACTATCTTTTCTAAAGTGTTGTTAGAATTTTTTCCATTTCATTAAAAGTAAAATTTTTATATTTAATATAAACTTCTTTTATGACTCCGATATGTACTCGTTTAGTTTTAAAATTCTCTTAAAAATTTAAATTCCAATAAGTTCAACTTTGTAATAAGTTTATTCTATAAAACTAAATATGTGTATCGTTTTATTCATCATCTGTGAATCTGAAGTTCAATTTAATTTGAAGAGAGGAACAGTTTTGGGTTTTCCCTTAAAAGCTGTTTGAGGACTAAAAGTTTATAGATTAACATTAAAATTGTTTTATAGGTTTGAAAGAATTAATAAGGTATTAAATTTAGATATCCCTTGCTAATTGTTTTATTTTGTGACTTTGCTAGCATTTTATTGTAGCATTTCCATTCTCATCCTGAATTGCTGAGACATCAATTACCCTAAGAAACCAAAGCGCATCATGACAAAGAATAGTAATTCTTAACCAGAATTGAACTTTTGCAATGATAATTGCTTATTGATAATGATATTTAATAGTATGAGCTAATTTTTATTATTAAATTTTTTTTTAATTCAATTTTTATTTATAAAAATTGTAGATTTAATTTTCTTGTGTTTGGAGTTATTACTTCATCTTCAGGGACTAGCCAAAACTACAAACTTGCAATCATGTATGTGTATCATATACATACGTAAGATAAAAATTAAAATGAAATCAAAATTTTTATTTTCATAACAGTGTGTTGTTATTAATTAAAATAAGTTGTATGATGTCAGTATGATGGTTGCAACAGTTAATAAAATCAGTTAAGTCATAACCATCACACTGACATGACATTTTATTTTACTTAACGTAAAAATTATTTGAACAAAAGATTATCACATGCTTAGGTTTAACAAAAGGACAAGTTATTTATTTTATTCTTTTTATATATATATATATAGAATGCTTATCAAATGTAATGAATTTAAAGAATGCAAAATCAAATTTAATGAATTTGTTTTTCAAAATTGGAGGAAATTTATAGTCCTCTAAAACACAGATGGGATAATGTTAACACTAATTAATTCTATCAAACTGACCTCATAAATTTCTTCCATTTTTGAAAAACAAATTCATTATGTAAATTGACAAAAAACCAGATTTTAATTGCCTTTTTTGAAATAATCCCACTCGCTAAATTTTTTTCATATTTCACAAAACTCTTAGTAAAAAATAAAACTTCTGCGCAAATTTTTAAGATTTTAAGTCAAGTAGTTTTTGAGCAATCTGCTCTTTTCTATTTAACAAATCATAAATTTTCATTAGAAAAGAATACAAAATAGCAATAACATGTTCTAAATTAAACATAGAAAAATGTAACTTTACGAAAAAAATTATTTTTTGCTGTACTTCAAACCACATGCATTACATTACACAGATTATCAAAAGTTTCAGGTCATAGTCGGAACAAAATTAAATTAGGGGGTTCCTTATACATTTGAAAAGCACTGTGTATATACGAGGGTGGTCTGAAAAGTTTCCGACCTAACAAAGATAAGACATTTTTTTAGAAATTTTTTTTTTTTTTTATTTTTCAACTTAGTTTCCTTGTACCTGTACACACTTCTCCCAGCGATGCTCCCATCTCTGTAACCCGTCCAAATAGTACTCGGCGTTTTTCTGTGCAAAATAAT
>JAAAKQ030038887.1:0-11320 GCA_010016005.3 Zanna intricata
TTTTTTTTTTTGCTGTACTTTATCAAGTACCTGATTACATTTATTTCACTAGAAATCTTGAAAGAATACAACTGTCCACAGGCAGGCAAGTTAAAATATGCAAATCTCAGAGGTTTGATGAAATCTTAATTCTCTCTAGGTTTTCTTGGGTAAGTCATAAATGTTTTAACTGAAAATGATGTTTAAAAAAACCTACATTATTCTATTAAGTTTCTACATAAAATAGTTTTATACAGTTATTATGATAGGTTTGTGAAATACATTTTCAAATAAACCGTGTACTTTCATTTAATATTCATTCAGATTTTCTCTAAACATTTTCTAATATTTTAATTTATCCAAATAAATAAAAATTCTTATTTATTAGTTTCTTTTCCTTCCAATATCACATCTATATGTGTATGAAATCAATACTTTATACATGTTTGTTGTAAATTTCAAACATTTGTCTTCTTATTGTATTTTATGTTTTTGTTTTGTATGAATATTAGTAGCATGTAAGAAATTTTCTGTGTGCATAACTATTAATTAATCTTATTATTTACTTTATTATTTTATTCAGCTGTTCATTACTTCATTTTTTTTTTCAGGATAAAGAAAGATGATGGAAGATATTGGAGGTGCAGATATCTGCCGGGTGTGCCGGTCAGAAGGCTCATCGGATAGACAGTTATTCCATCCGTGCATATGTACTGGAAGTATTAAATGGATTCATCAGGAGTGTTTAGTACAGTGGATGAGATACAGTCGTAAGGAGTATTGTGAATTATGTGGACATCGTTTTTCATTTACACCGATTTATTCGCCAGATATGCCTCGCCGATTACCAATAAGGGATGTTATCGGTGGTTTATTAACTAGTATTGCTACAGCAGTCAAGTATTGGCTTCATTATACATTGGTCGCACTGGCTTGGCTCGGTGTCGTACCGCTTACAGCATGTCGTATCTACAGGTGTCTTTTTACTGGATCTGTAGACTCCGTAAGTACGGTAAGAGTTTGTCTAATTAATTTTTTTTTTATGAACTTTTTTTAGATTCAGTGATGAATATTTTTTAAAATCCATGGAACTGCAGGATAATTGTTTCATCGTTACAAGCTGTCATTTATTACTAAGGGTTCATCACAGTTGTCATGAAAATCGATAAAATGATCTAGGAAGTTACTTGGTTATAAGTTTCCGTCAGTGATATTCATGTTTTTAATCATTATTTTTATCTTTTACATGGTAGTTTAATGAATACTATGAAACTATAATAAAGCCCATTACAATTTGTAGTAGAAAAAACAAGCTGCGGATCATAATTTTTCATCAAACTGTTGTACCTATGTCTGGCTATCCTGAATATTCTTGTTGAATTTCAATAATGTTTTATTCACCAGATATTGAACAGATAAATACTTAATTAAACATTTTATTCGGTATCATACGATTGTGATATATTTGCAGAATTTACTTTAATAAGTTGTTAAGACTGCTATTTTGTGGCGCACCTTTAGCCACGTTTAAATCGAAGATAAAGGTATAGTTATTTTATCTAGACTTGAGTGCCTCATTTTAATGATTTACTTTATCTATTACGATTAAATTAATAGTGATGTTCAGTTTTGGCTTGGCCTAAATTAACAAAAAAAAAAAATGCGGAATTATAACTGGCTGTGTAGTCTATTAGGATATCTTTAAAAAAAATTCTAATATGCTACAGTTTGTGTAATTATTGGTTTTATCTAGAATGGAGTTATAAATAACAGTATATTTACAGTCATTTCATTAATTTATGTCTACTTCAGATTATTATGGGCTCTGTTATACTTCCATTTATTGATATTACAGTTTATGCATGTTTAAAAAATATATACTTGTTTCAGATCTTTACTGACTTATTCTTTAAAAAGCATGGAATAATTATTTTACTTTGATGTTTCTGTAATGTGTGTTTTTTTTTTGTTTTAGTTATAAGTACATTTTTTTGTTGACCATCTTCAAAGTTTTACATCTTTTGATTTTGCTCCTCTGTAAGGTTGATACTTGATACATTGAAAATCGGTACTGTTGTGGCTTTGCTTTGAAAAGTTTTCTGATGTATTACATTCTAATAAGAATCTGGTTGAAAATCTATCCCTTATCCTTGTTTTCTTCCTACGGATTTTAGCTAGACACAAGACACGTTTGATTTGTTCTCAAGATGTAAGGACCTTCTGACTTTGCTGACTGTATATTGGTACTGATTTAGTAATTACTGCATCCTTGGAGTTTGAGTGATTTATTAGGACAGCTGTGATTATTTATCATTTCAAGGAATTATTAGTGGATTTATAAATACTCTACCTGAAACCGAAGTGTTTTTACTGCCTAAAGCTGACTCTTCTAATTAAGTACAGTATAATATAGATGCATTTTTACTGACTTTAGTTTCTGATTTCCTAAGCATCTCTTAATTAAGTAATATGATTAGTGTGAAGATTAATTTGCTGTTGCAAAAAAAAAGATGTATCCAACTTCATTGTTAAAGACAAATTTGTTAAAAGTTCAGCCAATATGCTTATCATTATTAGTATTATTTTAGTTGAAAGGGATTGAGATTTAATGTCGGATGCAAATAATTTGTGTATTTACTCGAATAGTTTCTGTTACAGTATTATTTCTGTACAGTTTTTATACAATATTCTGCGTATTTATAACTGTTGTAACAACAAATGATAAAAGACTGCTGTAAATGAAATTTGAAATAAACTATTAATTTTTTTTTGTTATTTATTTTATTGTTATAAAATCCCTTCTATTCAAGTAGAAAGAAAAAAAAGATTGTTTGATTTTTATGTGCTCCTCCTAAGATAAATATAGCATTTCTATTATTAATTTGAATTAGGTCATAGACCTTATTCAAATATAATAATTTAATCGTGTTCATTGAAAATATTAAATTCTTAAATTTATCTATTATTATTGTTATCGTTCTTTATAAACCTTTTCTGTTCTTATAACATTATTTCTGCACATAAAATGACATTTAATTTGTCTGTATGGTTTAGTACAACTTATCTGTAGTTTATTCAAAGTTTAATTGTACTTTTCAAGTCTATTTTTTTTAAAAAAAAAAAAAAAAGGTCGGTGAAAGGCAACTTTAAGTAAATTTCACGGAAAATTTATTAGATATATTCAAACATTTATTATTTGTTTAAAATAGGATCCACAGAGAGAAATAGAATGTTTTTCTAGTAATATTTCTGTCCAATATATGTAGTAAATATATTTCTGAGTATTACCAAAATTAATAAGGTCATGTTAAAGATAAGTTTTTTTTTTTTTACTGTCATAAACTATACAAATTTCAAATAAGTCACTATACAAGATACGCTCAAACCACATCCATCAGTTATAAGTGCGAGTTCATTGAGCCAGTGTAAGCAGCAAATTTTAACAATGTTTTAAAGTAGATGCTGTATAATTGGTTTTGATATATTCATACAATTGTTTTTTTTTGTTAAATATGTATTTAGACTCTTTGAGTTCTTGTATAGCTATATCCAATCAAAATTTCCCTCCAACAAAAAAAAATATTTATATAAAACAATTTAGATTAGATTGATTAAATAAACTTTTCCTGGGGTTTTCCTTTAAATAATTTGAGAAATACATGCGCATATTCAAAGATCTGATAGTAAAATTATCAGATTATTAATGTGAGGCATTATCATAAAGTAAGGGCTGTCTACTTATATTTAAATATTAGCAGGTCTGAAGACAGTTTTCATGCATGCAGGACCATCTTATCGGCTAAAGCCAAATCAAAATAACTGAGAGGCTAAAGCCTCTAAAGTCATCATTTTCCTGCCGGGTGAATGCAAATTGCACTGTCTGTGACAATCATTTCTTCTGCCAGCTGTGAAGTGCATGCTGCAATTAGATTTTTGTATGCAAAAGGATCTTCAGCTGCTGAAGTTAATCGGGATTTGTGCGTAGTGTATGGAACTATATATAGTAATAAGATCCTCATTAACCTTAATGATATGGTTAAACAGCGGTATCAAGACTTTAGAAATGACTTCACAAATATGTATGATGAAGAGTGGAGTGGCAGACCCAGTATTAAGACTGCTGAAATCATTGAACAAGTGAACAGAAAACTATGATGTGATCGGTGGATTGATGATTAGTGATGAATCTCAGTCAGATTCTCTGACTGATGAATTTCAACATATTGGATGCAACTTTATCTACATACATCGCACTCAAATAACAATAACATGAAGACCAAACAAGATATCAATAATCCAAGAACATGTGATTACAGGGAGGTTATGGCAGTATGGCTGCCAACCGTATGTCATTAAATATCTTTGTTGGCAAGTAATTAAAAATGTTCAGTTATTTTCTGAACAGACCTCTTATTAACATGTACGATTAAAATATATGAACCTCTCTCATCTGTTTTATGTGAAAAAATTGTGTATTTTAAGTTTTAAGATGTTAAAATGTTCTAAATGTACTATTCAGAATACAACCAGACCGTTACAATAGTGTTTAATATGCTCACCCAAATCAAGGTAGAAATGTTTTCTAGCCAGCTAAAGAAGAGTTTTGGACACCTATGTATGTCAACTATTAGAAATTAATTTATTACTGTGGTCAGATGTGAACAAATTTCATCATCTCGGCCTCAACATTTTAGTTCTCTTATAAAAAAAATAATGTTAGATCTGATAATAATGAGAAATATTACATATATTTATAACATTTTTTTTTTACTATAGTGAAATAAAAGTTTTGAAGTTGTATGTTTATGATTTAAATATATAATATTTTACAATAGTTAACTTAGGACTATAACATTATGGCGCCATTTTACTGGAAAAGATGTAATATCTTTTTGTTTTTAAATTATCTATTTGTAATTTTTTTAAATTATTTTACAGATACTTACACTTCCTTTAGATATGCTATCAACAGAGAACATTGCTTCAGATATATTTCAAGGTTGTTTTGTTGTCACTTGCACATTGTTTGCATTTATTGGTCTAATTTGGCTTCGTGAACAAATACTACACGGAGGAGGTCCAGATTGGTTGGAAGGTGAAGATCCTGTTCCACCTCCTCCTCCTCCTGCTCTGCCAATTCTTGAAAATAATAATGTAAATGAGCCAGCTGAGCAAAATGAGGTGAGGTATTTACTTTTAATATTTACTAATTTAATTCATAGTGGTAAACATACAAACATTCAATTTTTTTTTTTTTTTAGATTTTAAATTTGCTTTAAAATCTTCAAGCATAAGATCAGGAATATAAAATGGAATTTTAATAACATGTAAAAAACATTAAGCCTAACTAGGATTCAAACCCAGGACTTTTTTTTAATTCCATGTTAAATTTTGATTTAATTAAAAAGCTCTATACTGTTAACATAATATATTTCAGTTTTATTGTGATGGTCTATTAGCAATCATGTTCAACCATGGTCTATATTGATCTTATTGTTGACCATAGTGTTCCACTCGATTTTAAAAAGTTAAAACTAGAAATATTTCTCTCATTAATATACCTTTGATTTTAGTATTTTGAATCCTTTAGTCTAGTAGTTAATGCAACATTGCAAATCAGCTGATTTCGAAGTCAAGGTTTTAAGGTTTAAGTAAAGTACTTTTATATGGAATTGAATGCTAGATTGTAGATACTGGTGTTCTTTGATGGTTGGTTTCAGTTAACCACAATTCTTGGGAGTGGTCAACCTGTGATTGTACAACACTATACTTCATTCACATTCATACATATCATCCTCATTCATCCTGTGAAATAATACATTACAGGTAGTAGGCTAAACAGAAAAGGAGAGAAAGATTGCAACATCCAGAGTATTTTCAAAAATCAAGGGCCCTACTATTGGTTGCTTTGAAACCATGCACCATATGCCTATTTTTGTGGTTTAATGGAGCTTCAAAAAAAAAGTGAGTTTTCAGTACCCCAGGTAGTTCTGACTACCACATTTCTCAAGAGTGGTCGACTTGAGATTGTACAAGACTACATTTCATTTACATTCATACACATCATCCTCATTCATCCTCTGAAGTAATACCTTACGGTAGATCAAGAGGCTAAACAGAAAAAGATAGATAGAGAGAGAGAGGTAGTTTTGGCTATTAACATATCTGACAAGATGAAATCACTTTCTCTGAAAAAAAAAACAGTTCATCTAAAATGCCACTGTTGAAATTCTTGAACTATTGACAGCGGCCAGCCCGTTAAGCATAATCAGTATCAGTTAGCTCGTGGAAAACTTGCATTCAATATGAATAACATTTCAGCATCGTCCTCACCGCAGTGTTAACTAATCTTCGAAATAATACTTTTCACCAGTGCTTTCTTTTCAGATTTTTCTCTTAATTAACTGACACACAACATAAGATTTCATCTTCAGTAAGTTTCCATCACGAATACGTGTTCCCTTGTTCAAAAGCCATTACTGGACACAGATGGGCAATACTTAAATGTGCAGGCCAAAACTGTCCTATCTGCTTCAGCTCCAGTCGTACTAACATCTTGCAGATTATTTTAGCTGTCTCACTCCAATATGTGCATTTTAATAAAAATATGCATTTACGATAAAATGCCAAGCGACGGGACTTTTTTAAGTTGAGTGCTCATGATATTTTTTGTATTTGTTGAGGTTACTAAAATCTAATTGTAAAATGAAAAAATTTTTATACCTACTTTTTAAAAAAAATCTCATTTTTCATAAAGAATAATTAAATATAATTAGATGTTTATTGTCTTGCAATTGATTAGTGAATTTATCTAAGTTAAGACTGCTTTACTGTAGTCAAAAATCAATTATATTATCCTAGATTTTCTCTCATAATGCAATAGTCAAATCGTACTTAAATATATTCTAATTTAAAGTCTTTGCATTAAGTACTTGCAAGTTGTTCGTTGCTTTATTTTAAGTTACACTGCAATTTTTAAAAAGTATAATGCAGAAAAATAATTTTTCTTATAATAATTAAACCTGCTTACCAGCAATTTTATAAATTTAGTTCAAGGGCTTTTGGAACGAAATTATTCCGTCTTCAGGAACTCAAAAATATGTTTTTTTAATTTTATTAAAACTAAAACTTCATAGTCTGTGTAAAATATTTATGTAAATTATATAATGGTGGACATCATATGTTTTATGATCAAAAAAAATATTTTTGAGTTCCCGAGGATGGAATAATTTCGTTCCGAAAGTACTTGAACTAAATTTATAAAATTGTTTGCAAGCAGATTAATTACTTAATTATTATTTAATCATACTGATGAGCCATGCTTAATAAAATTATTATAAATATGTTTTATACTTAAAAAAAAAATTGTAATCTATAAAAGGTAAATCTGTTACTCATTTGTTGCAATATCTCCTAAACTGATGATCCTAGGAAATAGAAATTATACAAGGTGTTTTTCTTAGGTTTCTTGTCACCACTATGAGATATCTTTTTAAAAATTCAACACCCTAAAGAGTTGAAATATGGTACCAATTGATATTATTATCCAAACAGTAAGAATTAAACATTTTGCACCTGTACAACTATCGGCTTAGTTTTTTAATACTATACCGTCAGAAGTTAACTGTTTGGTGGTAATTCTATCGCTTAATTTTATATCGTTCATTATTTCAGTTGAAATGATTTAAGTGTTGATAAAACAAAGCAATTAATATAACAAAATAACTGTTATGCCAACCTTTGTGACAGTATCTCAGCATTTTGTGCAGAGATCCCGGTTTGAATCCCGGTCACACATGGCATCTTTTCATATACTACCAATTTCCACCGAGACAATGACCGTAGTTATTGAAGCCCACTCTTTCATAAAAAATTTTGGTTAGCTTTTTAATTCTTTTTTCATAATTTGTATTTTAGAAGTATTTTAACAGTTACATATTATTAATTGTAATACCTAATATCAATCGATATTATTGTTTTAGCCCATCCAAGAAGCTGCTGTCGGTGGAGAAGAGATGCCCCCTCCAGGATTGGATGCGGATGGTGTGGGCGCAGGAGCTGGAGGCGGTGATGAAGGCAATTGGAATCCTATTGAATGGGACAGAGCTGCTGAAGAATTGACATGGGAAAGATTGCTCGGTCTTGATGGATCACTTGTCTTCTTAGAACATGTATTTTGGGTCGTATCGCTAAACACATTATTCATTCTTGTATTTGCATTTTGTCCGTATCATATGGGACATTTTGCTGTAGTTAGCCTAGGCCTGAGAGAACATGCGGCTGCATCTCACTTTGAAGGTGTGTTGTCACTAAATATTCATTACGTTAATTTAATTAATTTCATTGGATTGACCTTAAACCGCTTTAATTTTTATCCAGACACTTAGAATCTATTCCACTGCTTGTACATTAAATGTCTTCTTGTGAATTGCAATTTTTTTTTGTTTCATTTCAGGCTTAGTAACAACATTATGCGGTTACTGTGCGATTGGACTTGCTTTACTAGTACTGCATTCATTGGCAGAATTGTTCAAGTTAACAAAACCACAACGCCTTTTAGGCCTGTGCTATGTTGTTGTTAAGGTTAGTATTATTGACTTTAGCCTAAATAGATGTATTCAGTTTTAATTGTTTCTCCATTCTATAAGTCGATATTAGAGCTCACTCTTGCACACATCACAAATAAAAGATTTTAAAGCAAGGTAAGAGTTGATTTAATTTGTAATAATTCAGTTTAATTTTATTTTGTTATGAAATTGTGATTTTAAAACGTGTTGCAAGAGTAAGTTTAAAACTGTTATCATTTTTTTAATTGGATGATAAATTCACCACATCACATGGGCAAATTGTTGCATTAGAAAAATCTCATCTAACGCTTCATGGGACCTTCCAGATAAAAGGCTTTTATTCCATTACTAAAATCAGCAATTAGCAAGTTATTGCTGACTACAGCGGTTAAAAATAAATTATTAGGAATACATGTGTAAGAATACATAACCGTTAGTGGTCCTGAAAATATTAAATTTACTATTTTTGATAAATTTTTTTTTTAGGTTTCGCTATTATCGGTGGTGGAGATTGGTGTGCTACCATTAATATGCGGTTGGTGGCTGGATATTTGCTCGTTGTCAATGTTTGATGCTACGTTAAGAGATAGAGAAACAAGTTTTCGTGCAGCGCCTGGTACGTCAATGTTCATTCATTGGGTTTGCGGAATGGTATATGTTTATTATTTTGCCTCCTTTATATTACTTCTGCGGGAAGTTATAAGGCCAGGTGTACTGTGGTTTTTAAGAAATTTAAATGATCCTGACTTCAGTCCTATTCAGGTAATTTTTATGTATTTAATGTTTTTTGTATATTCAAATTATTAAAAATTTAACTATTACCTAACATATGAACCGTACATACTATTATTAACCGTTTTAAGGATATTAATATATCTAAAAAAAATTGCATCCTAGCAGCAGAATATATATATATATATATTTATTTTTTTAATTTTTTATGTTAAACACTTTTGTATCTTTGCTTTGTCAAAATATGTATGGAAGTATAAATACAGAAAAGTAATTGAAATTTGATCCTGCTTGTAATTCATTGATAATTTTAGCCCACACATTGTATCTGATGTGGGGCAGTAGTGTAATGTTATTTCAAATTTTCTGTTAATGGAGTATTCTGCTAAAACTGAATTAAATACTGCATATTTAAATCACAGCTCAGTTGGAATTTGCTTTTATTAGCTTCCGGCAAATGGACTTTCATTATATTTAGTTATCTCAGTTCAAAGGATTAAAACTGTTTAATTTTGATATTATTCTTGTACGTTTTGCCCAGATAAATAAAAAGATTTTCCAATGAAAAATGACTAAAATTAATAAATATTATAATCATTTTTATTATTTTTAACTTGTGAACTGTGTGAAGAAAATTAACATTAAATCACTTCCTCCAAACTCCCCTAGATATAAATAGTACGGAATGTTGTTTTTGAGAACGATAATGACCTTTTCACTGTTGATTGTTTTTTGTCAGATTACTTAGACTTTCAGATAAGGAACTCTCCAGATATCATAGAAAAGCAAGTAACACTTTTAAACAAATACATTCTATTCTTTATTCTTTTGCATCAGAAAATAGATCATATAGCACAGTTCTGCATACATTTCATATAGCAGTGCAAATAGTTATATAGCACAGAACTCTGTATACATTTGCTTTGATAACTCAGTTTTGCCCACATCCGATAGTCAAGCAGAGTTCTCGGTTCAATTTATATTTGAGATAATTTTTGACTGAGCTTTCTTTTCAGAGCTGCCAGTCGTAATGGATTATAAGTATATAGCAAAAACAATTTGTTTAGCTATGAATAAGCATATAAAAATTAGAAAGTAACATCATTTGCAGAGAATGATTACTTGAATTGTCAGGTTATGCTTTGCATTTGATTAGTGGGTTCCAGTTATTGACCACAGTTTTTTTTTATTTTTTTTTTTTTTTTATGCTATTGCTAAATTTATTTTTTCCAGGAAATGATTCATTTACCAATAATAAGACATGTAAGACGATTGTTAGCATCAGCAGTAATATTTGGTTCAGCAGTACTACTGATGCTATGGCTACCTGTACGTTTGCTGAGAACTCTGTGGCCTACATTTTTACCTTATACTGTAGCGCTTCATGCTGAAGCACAAGTTAATGAATTGTCATTGGAATTATTACTTCTGCAAGTTATCTTGCCTACATTACTCGAACAGAGTCACACTCGTACTTGGCTTAAGGCTGTTGTCAGGGCGTGGTGTCGAGCTGTCTCTTGGATTCTTGATCTGAAGTCATATTTACTAGGTGATGAAACGGAAGTTACAGCACCCCAGGTAAATTTTTTTTTTTTTAAATGGTAAATGCAATCTGAAAATTAATTAAAGCATCTTCAGATTAAAATTTATTTTTTTTTATCATTAGACTTGTATAAAATTTAGTTTAAGGAATAAGAAAGATTTGGAAGACATTTCTAATCTTTTGCCCGAATCAAAAGTTAACGTGAATAAATCTTTGTTAAATTTTTGTACCTGTGTATTTCTCGTTCAATGAGAAAAATATAGGACATACTGCAAATATTAAATTGTTAGCTTCAAACAAATATCGAGCTCGTAAAACCATTCCTTAACAACATTAAGCGATTACCTGCCTGTCATGAAATCAATGACAGACATTAGAATCGAATCATATCTACAAACATTAAAAAAACTTAATCCTCTATACCGCATTACAAAGTTACTGTTAAAAGGATAAGGTTCAAATATATTGAAAATTATTAAAAGTAAGGAAAAGAACAAAA
>JAAAKQ030038898.1:0-16814 GCA_010016005.3 Zanna intricata
AAATAATTTTGGATAACTGTAAAGTGAAGTTGATCGAGATAGCTGAGACCCTAAAGATATCAAAGGAACGTGTTGGATATATCGTGAATGAATATTTGGGTATGCGAATGTTATTTCATGGTTGTGTAAATAAATTTGAAAGTTATTTCTCTTATTACAACATGACTTGACACTTTAAAAAGAATTTACATTATCTGTTAGTACTTTTTGATATAGACTGGAACTGTAAGTAATTCTGAGTATCTATATCTCAATAGATATAGCACATTGTACCTAAGTTATTGCTACGTATCTTTGTAGATATAATTTGCTAACAATCATTTTGTAAGTGTCTGTTTTACGTCTATAAAATTTAATTTTTTGTTACATATACCTCATTTTAATTGAAAGAGCCAAAGTATATATGAAAATATAAATTTCTGATTTTTACATGTTAAAGTTCATTTACTTCTTTAAGTTTTATATGCAATATGTATTACTCTTGTTTCCTTGAAGGATGAGAGTGATTTTTGTAGTAGATTGTATGCTGATCAATCTGGTAAGATAATAGATGTTTATTAATATTCAATTTATGGTTTATGCCTAATTACATTTTAATGGAAGGGTTAAAAAAAATCTTACTTCCTTTTATTACAAGCATATTTTTTATAACTGGTTGACTTTATATACATTTATTATTTTTTGGGGGGGGGACAGGGATGAAAGTTATTTGACTTCACCAATACTCAAACTGGCAGCATTAGTTCATTAATTGATTAGAATTAAAGATTTTTTTCAGCATATTTATACAAATATCTTTTTTCTGTTAACAAACAGCATTCTTAAAACTCCATTAAAACCAAACAGAACCACATAAACTTCCTGCTCAATCAACCCTTAGCTGATCTTCCTGTCTGATAAATTTCAAATTTATCAGACATTTTTAATTCTTGCTCTGCTGTAAATTTATTTTTACTCATCACAATTTTTTCTGTAAAATCATATATAGTGCACTATACTTTAGCACACAGCAACAGATGGTTTCCTTTAATTATTTTAATTGATTCTTCCTCAGTGAATTTACACTTTAAAATATTAGTTAGCAAGTACTGATTGCTTCTTTCTTTTATTTTTACTGTGTAATAACATTAATAATTAATGTACTTTATTTTTTAATACGTAAGAAATAAATTAATAATTCTAAATTGCTGAATATAGAGTTTATTTCTGTAGGTTTATGCATTCTTATCTAATATCTTATCCACACCTGAGAATTTAATCTCATTGAGACCATTACTAATTTTTTTCTTAGGAAGTAAAATATATTAAATAAAAAATTAATAAAGTTTAGTCTCTGTATGGAGATAATACAATCCTAAAACAATTATATGGATTACTATACTGTAATCCTGAGCAAATTACAAATATTTTCTATCTTAACACTTTCCTTTTGTAATCTGTGAGGGTCAACTTGGTATTTTGATTTTTCATATTTAAAATAAGAACTTTCTAAAGGTATATTTCACCAAAATTAAAGAAAAGAATTGTGTAAATTTTAACTAAAACTTTCTGTGTTTCTTGTATATTTTTAATTTTTACTCAATCATATCTGAAGCAATATTGATTATTTTTTTTTAAATTACATAAACATATAATATATAGTTAATTTAATAATCATCCTTATACATACAGTATTCTGTTAATTTATTTTTCTTTTAAAATCCTTACATACTGATTTTTTTTTTTTGTTACAGGTTCAGACAAGAGACTGAAACGTTTGAAAAAAAAATAAACATTGACAAATCAAAATAAAGTGAACTTAATACATAATCACTTCAAACAAACTGCATTATTTCTACATTAAATATAGTAATTTATTAGTAAATATGCAATAATCAAACTGAAATAATGGGAATAGTAACTGTGTTATATTTGTATTCATTAACAATCTTTTTTTTTGTTGTTTTTAATTAAAAAATAATTAAGTGCTTTATTGTTGATAAGAGATTAGGTTAGTTATATAGATGATTTAGGTAGGTTAGCAATTGCAATTTATCTATGTGAGGGTAGTTTAAAATTATTGTTATTGTTATAATGTTGTTACTGTTATTTACTGGCATTATTGCTTTAATTTGTTTTCATTTTTTAGTACAAATAAGAATTTTTAATCAACTATTTGATGGGACTAATTGCAATAATGGCTGACTTGCTCCATAACTTTTTTATTAAAATTTTGCAAAGTACAAAGTATTCTTTGCACTTTACTGCATTTAGTCTTTCATAAAGTAAATTCATTAAACTATTGTGAAAATTTGGTAATTTGACAGTTATTTAGGGTATGATATTACAATTGTTAAAGATATGTTTGTTGATTTTTTTAATTTATTTAAATGTGATTTTAATCTAACTATTCATTATTATTGTTATTATGTACCAAATATATATATATTCTTATATTTGATAAAGTTGCGCACAAACTTGTTTTGTTAATTGTTTATTATTAAATGATACTTAATTTTTATTATTATATATACTTTTACATTTATTGTGTATACTGTTTATATTTGTAGTTATGCAAATGACAACCACATAATATATTGTAATTTGAGGATTACCTGTATGTATCAATAAATCAGAATAGAAGAAATATCCATTTGTTAATTTACTTCTTGTTTCAGAAACTTCTTAAAACATTTTTAGATAAATTCAATATTATCAGTTGAGTTTGTCTTAGTTATTTATACATTATTACCAAGTGGACTTTAAATAGAGCTTTAATTATCAGGTGCTATAACTAAAACATATTAATAAAATCCATCCAATGTTTAATTTTTAACCAAAATTAATACTGCGAATTCCAACGAATACAAATTAAGATATTTGATGTTAATGTGATTTGTAAGAATCTAGCAATGAAAACATGTGCTATTATTTGAATATAAAAAATATTTTGTTAATTTTCAACTGTAACTGGCAGTCACCCATTCAGACAATTGACCACAAAAAATACACACAGACTAGTTTATAATTATCCAAATATATATTCATTTTGTTTCTGTTGATAATACTGTCATTTATGCATGCAGAAAAAGTCAATTATCAGCAGAAAAATTGATATTATTGATAGGTTTTTGGGATTCACAAGCCTCAATATTGGTACATTAATAGGAAAGATGAAAGATGTTCAACAATAACCACTGCTTATTAAGAACTTGAAGCCAACAATTTGAAGCAAATGCTAAGCAAAACTATTGAAGGGTATTATTCTGTTGCAAATGTCTATTTGCATCCATTCTGGCCCAGTCAAACATTTATAGGCAAGACCCTTTTTTCACCTCCAACAAGAACTAAAGAAAGCAATACATGCATGATTGTTGTTTAAAAAAGCTTGGGATGGTGGAAGAAGTGCATTGAAAATCAAAAGGACTATGTTGAAACATATATGTTCAACATAAAATAAAGAGCATAGCTTCTGCATTCCAGATAATTATTGACACGCCTTAATATTTATAGTTTTTAAAATAAAATATGTTTACAAAATTTAAAAAATAAGACTCAAAAACAGATTGAAATAAAATAATTTATTAAAAATTTAATACATTCACTATTATAAACATTTGTTGTAAATGAGTATACATTTAAAACTAAACAAAAAAAATTAGTCAATGATACTCAAATTTGTAAAACAGTTTTGTTGGTCTTTAAAAAAAGAATCCTTATTCATTTTAAAAGTTCTGTTTTTAACTGACAAACTCAGCTTCCTGCTCAAGGGGGATAAATGGTCTTCTTTGATATGAAGTACAGTACCAAATTAAGGACTGGTTTCTTCAATTATCCATTCATTATTGGTGCTGCTTATAACTTGGATATATTGCTAATTTACAAAATATATGTGAATCATCTAGGATCATCATCAAGGATTCAACCCTTGAACTCTCAGATCAGGATAACTGCTAGTTAGGCTTATCTCAGAGAAAATAACATTTTCACAATTCGGTGGAAATTATATCTACTTAAAGTTACATCTCACCAAAATCTGGTGATTGTGAGGATTATTGGCCACTGTTGGCAATAGACCTTGATCATTTAGAAATTAAAGTTCACCAATGCAATTAATGCATTATCATAAAAAAAGGTTCAGGCCTTTACACATTACCCTCCACAGTAATGAAACCCCCTAGTATAAAACACAGCCATGACTGTTTTGATAGTTAATACTATTTCAATATGGTGTAAAGATATTCTTATAGAATGATATTTTTGGATATATTAAAGATTAAATTTATGAACAAAATCATTATGTCTAATCAAAATACTGTTGTGAAAACATTGAAATCATATTTTTCAAAGCTAGAGAGTTGATCAGAATCAAAGTACTGCTAGTAATTTTTAAAAAAATTGACAATGCAAAATTACATGAAATGTAGTATTTCACACTACTAGTAATGAAAAGTTACCTTGATCCCTCCCTATAACACAAACTTGCAGACTCTATTTCCATAGAATATGCTTTTTGATAAGAAGATTAAAAATCACAAACATTAAGGAATCACAAAAAAAATCTCTATTTGTACAAATATAAACTTTGTAAAATCTCAGTCCTTCCCTGCATTTTTAACCTCAGTATTACTAGATGAGTCTTTTCAAAGCCCAGCTTGTTTTAGCAATAATGAAATTTTATAAATCTTTCAATTTTTTGTGAGCATATTTACAAAAATACCTTTAGACTCTTCATTTTCTATATACCAGTGCTTCAAAATTATTCCTAATAGCACATATGCTATTTTGATCAGCTTAACCCTGTAAATACAATCTAAATATTGCCATACCACCACACATAATTTTTTTCCCAAGCTTCTTCCATACAATCATTTGTTATCACTTTCTGTGTTTGACCATCAATTTTCTGTGTGTAAAATAATTGGTAAATTATTTTAAAATTCAAGTATAGTTTTGAAATTATTTTAAAAATGTGTCTGTAAAATTTCAAAGCTATATTTTTTGTAGAATTCAATAGGGTTCAATAATATAAGCAAAATTTTCTCTGACTTTCATATTTTTATTCGCTTAAAATACTACATACATTACAACTTACTTCAGACAAATTTTTAATGGATTCTAAACATCATAACATGATGTAAATTTTTTCTGTGGAAAATTATTTTTTTGTTCATCAAATTCTATTGTACAACTGTTTTTAACTTGTAAAATATATTTATTTTTAATAAATAATAAGTATATATTTTCAGTACAATTCTGAATGTTTTAAGAGTATATGAGTATGTTTGGACAAATTAATAAATTATGTTTTCAGTGCAGTTCTGAAAGTTTAAGAGTATATTAGCATGTTGGTTAACCCATTTTTTCCTAACGTTGCGTGAACGCAAGAGTACAAAATTATGTACGTAATTTATTCAATTTAATATTCGAATGAGTTATTTTTTAATTTGAATTGTGTTATTAATTGTAAAAATGTTATTGACAAGCCCAGTTATTTTATTTTTGTAAGTATTTCTTTGTTTATGTGAACAGTAAATTATGATAAATCGGATGGTGCACTTTATCAGAAGAAATTAATGTCTGTACATTCTTAGAACCAAGTATTTGTTTATGTCCACTATTATTATTATTATATTGTTTAGTGTCCTGCTGAGTCATTTCTTGTATGTGTAAGGTTTTGGTTTCGTTATTATTCAATGAAATGTGCAAGTGTTGCGTTTTCGCAACATTGGGAATTTCCTGTCACTTGAGAGTAGCTATGCTTGTAGTGTCTTTATCAAAACAGTTGGTTGCAGTCGTTTTTGTAGCTTTGTTGTATATGGTTCAATTTTATTTACTGCATTTCATATTTAAAATTTTATTAGTGCATGGCAACTTTAAACATGATAGAATCAGTTATTTTGTGACTGAATTTCTTTATTAGTTTCTAGTGTGTAGTTGAAATTATCATAATACAACCTATAATTATTAATTTTAGTTTGTCTAAAAGTGAATTTTAACTGGAGTGTTTTTATTACGATGAATTTGTTTTTCATAATGTAAATTGTTTATTAGTTTCTAGCGTGTGATTTTTGTATAGCACAACAGGTGAGCCAAATTATTTACTAATTACTATTACAAAATGAGTTTTCAACAAGATTATTACAGAATAACAGAAGAATTGCTCGCTGCACTCGATGATATCGAGCAAGAGGAAGCAGCATGTTGATGCAGTAATTACACCACCTGATATTGATGAAAATACAGATGAAGAGGACATTGATGATAACCAAATTATTATAAATTATGAGGGTGATATCGTTCCTACAGATATTGCTGGTTCTTTTGAAGTTCATCGTTGTGTTTCTATGAACCAACCAATCGTAAAATTCCCAAGAAAAAAGTAAATGAACAAAAATCATGTCCAAATAGGGGAAATTCTTTACCAACTACAACAAAAATTCCAGATGATAGTGAAGTAAATAAACTTGTCGAAGAAATAAAAAACTATTACACTGACCTAACAGTTTTGAAACTTTTACTTTATTTTTTGATGATGTGTTCTTGGACAAAATTATCAAATTTTCTGTATCATATACTAAGGAAAGGAACAACCATAGTTTTTCTTTAACTCGTCCAGACATAAAAAAATTTATTGCAATTCTCATTCTGACTGGCTACCACTCCCTTCCCCAAACTAAAATGTACTGGAGTAAAGACGCTGATAAAGGTGTACGGCTTGTACGAGAGACAATGCCCCGAAAAAGATTCGATGAAATTAAAAGATACATACATCTATCAGACAACACTAAACTAGACAAATTGGATAAATTTTCAAAAGTCCACCCACGCTATAATGAACTGAATGTCAAATTTCGCCAATTTGGGGTCTTTTCAAATACAATTTCAATCGACGAGCAAATGGTACCTTATTTTGGATGTCATTCGGCGAAAATGTTTATTAGAGGGAAACCGGTGAGATTCAGTTTCAAAATTTGGTGTATTGCTTTATCATTGGTTACATCTACAATTTTGAGCCGTACGGTGGTAAAACTGGAGAAGTAAACGATAGCTGTGGGCTAGGAGAAAGGGTTGTCTGTAATTTGTTAAAAGTAATTGAAAATCTGGAAAATCATGTTATTTTTTTTTATAATTTTTTAGTAGTTATTCTTTAGTAAGCAAACTGACAAAAATGAATTTCTTGGTAACTGGAACAATAAGAAAAAACAGACTACATAATATTCCACTCTCATCAGTGAAAACATTTCTAAAATCTCCAAAAGGAACATATGAATATGCGTTCGATAAAAATGAAAATATCTTTGTAGTGAGGTGGCGGGATAATTCAGTTGTTACTGTAATAACAAATTACGGATCAACAGAACCTACGCTAAATACAAAAAGGTATAACAGGAAAGAGAGAAAAGATGTAAAACAGCCAAATATTATCAATGATTACAATAAAGGAATGGGGGGAGTAGATGCTCATGATAATGCGATTGCTAATTACAGGATTCGAGTAAGAGGTAAAAAATGGTGGTGGACCTTATTTGTAAACGGCATTGATGCTACCGCAGTAAATGCCTGGAAATTTTATATTTCAGCAACCGGAAATAAAATTAATCAGATCGATTTCAAATCACAGTTAGTTTTGTCCTTACTTCGTGCCGTGAAAATTAAAGAAACTTTTAAGAGTGACAAAAATTTACTGTTAGGACACTACAGTAAGACTAGTTTACCTGATGATGTACGAAAAGACACAATCGACCATATCATAGACTGAAATGAAAATAATAAAATTTGCCATAGTCAAACTGTTTATATCTGCAAAAAATTCAAGTATTTTTACACATGGACTGTTGAAAAATTTCACAACTCGGCTAAAATGTAAAAGTAAAATTTAGTACTTCAAAAAATATTATTTTAATATTATAGAAATGAATTTTGTCTTAATAAATTATTTCTATCATTACATTAAAGCATCATCATAACTTGTGGTAAACTTCCAACATTGCATAAACGCAACAGGTCATAACTCCAAAACTGCAAATAAGAATTTCCCTTTCATGTTTTATTTTATAAATGTGATAGTAATGTTGTAGATAAAATGAAAAAAAAATCACAAAAAATTTGGAATTCTTCTTCTGGAAAGAAATGAGTTAATATTCAATATTGAATAAAAATATGCATATTTATAAAGATGTAAGTTGGAAGAATGTTAAAATGATAAAAATTACTAAAGTTGTACACAATTTCACAAAATGAATGGTACAAAATAAATTAACATAAAATTAAGTTCATTCCTTCTTCAATATCATTATGTTCTCCTCAGTTAGTCAACATTGTCATTCTCTCTCATATGCAGCAACAAAAAAACAATAAAAAAAAATATTTATGTATTTTTTTATGTTGCTCATAAATTTGTCAACAGATATGTCAATTGGCCAAAGTGAACAAAGTATTTCTTGATTACATAGATGTTGTAATTACAAGTGAAAAATGAATAAAAAGTAATTGGTGCTAAAAACATGAAGTAATACATACATAGGCTCATCAACAGAATGAAAATCTATAGTGTACTAAACAAATCTATAATAAACAAAATGGTTAAATATGCTTTCATTTAACTATTAAAAAATTACAAAAAGCACTGAAATTTCACTATTTGGAAATTATTGAACTAAAGTACAAATTGAGTGGATAATTTCACTTTCATATTAAATCAAGAATTTCCAAATAGTGAAATTTCAATACTTTTTTGTAATTTTTTTATAGTTAAATAAAACCATATTTAATTTTTTTTTTACAATTTCTGCTTTATACTGGATTAAAAAAAATTATGTTGCATTTAGAAAGTTTATTATTATGAAACGCTCAGACACAATTTCAGGGAAATGTGTTAATCAATCATTTTTAAACATAATGTATAAATGATAAAGTAACTCTACACAACTATATACAATCATAGATGAATTTCTTCTAAATATAATGATGTAGCTAAATGAGTAACATATTCGTCCATAAACCCAAGAATAGCGATTCACAGACACTAGATGACAGCTGACCATATATAATCCATCTTCACATTATAGCCAATTCATTTTCTTGTGTAGCAGAAGGCACTGCTGACTGTCACTGTGAGTCAAAGTCTTTCGCTTGCGCAGTTGTTTGAATTTCGATTATTTGCAAACAAAATTTTTTTATGAAAATAGATTTTTTTATGTATGGAATATTTTGTATCACAGTGTATTGTCATCAATAACCATGTATGCAGAATTTTAGCCTTCTATCTCAACTGGAAGTAGATTAAATATTGCTGACAAAATTCTTACCTTCCTGCCACAGGACACAGTGCACAAGCAAGTTAAATAAAAGCATATAACAAAAGATAAGTTTGAATAAATACTTATCTAGTTTTCATATTATGTAGATAACATAGTGAATGGTGTACTAATTAATCTGGAAAAGTAATGAAATTGTTTCCTCTGCTTATTCAATGAAATACTTGCATTGTTTCAATTTTGACAAAAATTCCAAGAAAGTTTTATTATCAAACAAAATCAGTCATTCAGAACAGCATATGTAACATAACCTAAGCTTAGATTGTTGTTTGGTGTTTGATTCATTTCTTACAGTAATTTTGTTATAATAAATGTTCAAAAAATCCTCCATTTACAGTTACAAAGCCATCCACGTTTCTTCCTGTTAACAACAATTCTGTTAGTGGTTGCAGCTCTGATATGGAATATTTTAATTTTAATGTTCTGTTTGTGTTGATCAATTGTGTAAGGATTATTTCTGAACATGTTTTCTTTTAAAAAACCTAAAGAAATAACCAACAGGAGATAAATCTGGTGACCTAGGTGGCTAAGGACCATAGGTTCTCCCCAAAGAACTAACTTAGTGGCAATACTGTGTTATTTGTTATGTGGTTGGTCTGTTGCACACAATAACAGCTGTGTTCATTTTCTTCTAGCAGGGCTATTAAGTCAGTTATATTCTTCTAGTATGAATACGGTAAGGGTATTATTTTAATTTCTTTACGGTCTCATAGACACTTCCATATATTCCACTGACATTCTACTGAGATAGCCTTCTTATTGATTTTTAAGGTGATTGTTCACAGGCTGCATTAACATGTAAAGATTTGTTATTTTAAACTCTTGAACAGCCGTACTGCTTTCATACATCTACACTATCTGTTTCTCTAAGCAGAGCTATTATGGAATTATTAATTTATTGGATCTAATTGATTGAGGAAAAATTGCAGCAAAAGTTCCTGGCATTTTAAAAATGATTACAATCTAAATTAACTCTCAAGAATAAATCCACATTTTGTTTTATTTCATAAAATATATGATAGTGAATTTTTACAGCACACTTGGCACAGACGGACAAATAGGGAGAGATTACATGACTGGTTTGTATACATTATTGCTCAAGATCAAGCATTACTAACCCATCCACTAGCACCTACCTAAAAGCAAATTTCCCAGTTCTGAATTCAGGCTTGCACAACTTTTCACTTATCTGTAAACAAATATGACTTGTCAAGTGGCTGAAGAGATCAACTCTCTTATACCACTCTTTTCTTTTTTCTGTTTAGCCTCTGGAACCACTGTAATGGAAGATGAATGACGGCAATATGTAAGAATGTAGATGAAGTGCAGTACTCACTTATAACATGACCTAGAATGTTGACATGACATAGAAACTGCATTGAATGAATTGATCCATCTATTTCACTGAGATTTAAGCATTCAATTTTTTTTCTTTGGTACATAGTTATTTGAGAAGCTCATTTTTAGAAATGAAGTTCATATGTTACATGGTTTATTATTTATAACTATAGCTTGAAAAGCAGCTTTAAACAAGTACAAGTCTTTTGAGATGTATATGGGTAATCAGCCAAGTAGTGATACTTTAGAATATGTTGATGGCCTAAAGCAAGTTGGTTAAGCAATCAATCAATAATTAAAAACTAAACACATAAAATAACTGTTCATTACTATTACACAAATAACATCTTTGTTTTAACAAATATTTTTTTGTTTCATGATTATTTCTATAAGTCTAGATCTACAAAGGGTGATGAACAATTAATTTCTGTCAAAAATATATAATTTAAATTCATTTTTAATAAACAATCTTATTTAAATTTTACAAAACAAAAATGTATGACTAACACATAAATAAATTAAAACTTTCACATAATTTTTACTCCACAAACAAATTTGTTAATACATTACGTCAAGGGTGACGACTGCAGTGCCACTGATCTTGCTGGAGAAGATATGAGACCTATAATAACAGCATCTGCTTCAAGTAATGTTAAATCTTTGTCAGAACCAAGAAATTTGGTAGATAATTCTAAATCTTTTATTGAAAGACATACCTTAGAACCTCTAACATAGTCACTGAAATATAAAACATAACCAATATATTGTTATAATATGAATTGTTCCTAACAACATCAAGTAATAATAAAACAAAGTCAAAAGAAAACACAAAAAAATAAAATAACTTTCATTCCATGTGGGGTGATTAATGTTGAATAGCATGTACTTTACATTGTAAATGTTAAGTATATGAATAAATTTAATGTATGTACAGTACTCCACTAATATGTACAATACCAAAACTATAATGCACTATAATTTATATTTTCAATAAAGTGTTCAACTGTACATGTCCTGCAACAATCATATATAGTACATTATGGAGTACTTTAATTTTACTTATTTTAAACACTATTTTTATACTCCTAAAATGTGAAAAATTAAACATCATACAAATTAATATTTTTAAACATTATTTAGCCAGGTTAGTTGTTCAATAAGATCATTATAAATTTACTGTAGCCCCCGGTACTTAAAGATCCAGTGAATTTCAAAGAAAGAATGAATTCTATTAAAAAAAGTATGGCAGCATCTAATACCTTTAACAGAATACTGAAAACTGTAATTGAAGTCAACATTCTACTTATACAATAGGAATAGACCCAAGACATGTCCTGCTCATTCCTACCTATGTTATCTGATATTATCTGGATAGTATTAGAAAGAGCAGGGTGTCAGCTTAAATTTTTCAGGATTCATTTCATAAATTTTATAACAAAATTCATACAGTGTACATAAATATTTAAAAAAATCAATAGTTATTTTTTAGTTGAATAGGTGGGTGGATTTCTTAAATATTTTAAATAAGAATATAGTTGGTTGTACCGTTCCTTCAAAAAACATTATTTTTTAATTGAATTCAACTTCTTCTTTGAGTAATGTTTAAGTCGAATACACAACATTATCAAATGTTAAAAATAAAATTGTATAGGTGGCCTTTGAATGACTATAAATTCTGTTTTATTTCCTACCATTAAAAATTATTTGCACTCTTCATACTACAAAATTATTTTTCCCAGTAAATATTTTTTTTACATTTAATTTGCCAATATTTTTTAAGAATATTTTTCAAAACTGATGTATTTTCAGACATTTTGAATTCCTAAGCTTTATTATAACGATTTTTTTCTCTCACAATTGTAAAATATTAAGTTATATAAAGTAAAAAAGAGCACTTCTTCTTTGGTTTCCTACCAGTATTTTGCTCTTAAATTTGAATGACTTAAATTATGTACAGTAATAAAAAAAAGGGGATGGCAGAGTGGAATAAGACTCCACTATATTATTTAATTAAAAAACATTATAAAACATCAAACTTATATTTAAATAATTAACATTAAAATAAGCAATAATAAGACCAGTATCATTAAAAAAAATATAATAATTTTAAAAGACTAGAGATGTATTTCATAGAAGAAAAGATTGAATTACTACAAAGTAGGACTCTAAATATATAAATTTTAATTGGGGAAAAAACTGTGTACAATAAGTGCCTTAAACGAAAAATGTTTAAAGTAAATTATTTTTCAATATTAATATTATTTTTTATTATAATATTTTCACGGTTTCAATATTTTATTTGATCGTAATATTTTCAATATTATTAATTATAATTTATTTCATGATAAGAGTAATAGAGATATTCCAGTTAAGTTTGTGTAGTTATTTAATTTTATTCAGGAGGAAATGAAAACTGGCAGTACCCTAGCAGTATACAAAATTTCAGCTTGTAAGATCAACGTTGTTGAAAAAAAAACTTTTGTGTTAAAAATACAAAATGCCAGATAGCTGGTAAACTAAGTTATTCCCAGACATACACTGATGTAATGTTATTTTTTTATTTCTATACATAGTGTAATAACAAGACTGGTGTAGCAGGACTGAGTAACAGATTCCTACCAATTATTATGAAAGTAGTAGAAAATTAATAATTGGAGGAACCCAAAATGGAACCCTTTTAGTAAAGATACAACTCCATTTAACAATCCTCTTTTGTTACCACACCTAAACACACATTTCTATAGTGAGAAAAATCACCGGACCAGGTTTGGAATCTCATAGAAATGCACGGGAATAAAAGCCTCAGTTGATCGTTCGCATGCTTTGAGTTGGATCCGGTAGGGCAAGTAAAGGAGATACAGATATAAAACTTCTCTGAGAAGACCAGTTAAAGTTCAGTTTTGCAAGGAGAGAAGGCAAGATGTTACGTCAGTTCAGCAAGGGAGGCTGCAAGATGTGAGTTCTGCACCAGTCCAGCATGAATTAAGTTTGATACAACTCAGGCGATGCCACGAGTAATTCCAGTAAACAAAAATATTATCGGTAAGTTACCGTAAAGCAATAAGTGAAAGGGATAATGTACTAAATTTCATTCGTAGACTGCTAGGGTGGATTACTGTGAAACAGTGATTTTTATCATTAAAAGAACTCTATACTTGTCTTATATATTGTTATTAAAACAAGACTAGCGGTTAAAAAGGTAAGACTAGCAATTACACTCTATCTTTTGTTAAGAAGTCTGAATTCTGGTTTTCTATTTATCTACCTGGAATAAATCCTTCAAGTAATTTAAATTCTGTTTTGTTTATAATCTCTATCTATTACTATAACTGAAATTTATGACTATTTAACAAGTAACATTATGACTGTTTACTGTTTTGATTGTATTATGTATTAATTGTTTGATTACTGTCGCTTATTATTATTATTATTATCGCCATTGTCATTAATATTGATTTGTCTTGTAATTATGTTTATAAACCAATAAACTGTAATTACATAAATATTCTAAACTGTCAGTTTCTCAATAACTTATTGAGCCACCAACACACGTCAATATATATACATATAAATTGATAATACTACATGTACAGATAGATTTAGCTATCAATGTATACCATATAGATGATGATGTTAAGACAGTAGTATATTTAATTAATAAAAATTAAATATATTAGCAACTAGTTAGTAAGTATACGGTTAAAGTGTATGTTATTGAAACAACTATATTCCATACGATTTTACCACACCTTTAAAAAAAAAAAAAAAAAAAACTATAATAAAAATCCATTATTAAAAATTAGTAAAAAAAAAAAACTTTTTACCAGATAGCATTGCATCATTATATACATTAAAAGCAACAGTTAAGTATTTTAAAAATGTGTTATTTTTTTTATAAACAGTTTAGGTTATCTGGAATATTTCTTTGGCATCTGAAATGCTTGTGACGTCAGCAATAACATCACAGTACTCCAAGACACGACAGTATAATTAAAATAAATACATTTACTTAACGATGTCATGATATACTGTATACACTGGCCTCCGTAGCACGAGTGATAGCGCATCGGCCTTTCATCCGGAGGTCTTGGGTTCGAGCCCCAGTCAGGCATGACATTTTTCACACACGCTACAATTCATTCATCTCATCCTCTGAAAATATACCTTAACAGTAGTTCCGGAGGTTAAACAAAAAAAAATAAAAAACAAGAAGATATACCACTCATACGTACCTGTACACCATGAGCAAGTTTTACACTAGTACAAGTTAAGCCATAAACTTGAAAACTCAAGATTTTCAAACATAATAAATCAGACAAAAACAACATATTAAATAAAATTCAACATATAACCAAAAATATTATTTAGTTAGAAACCATCTCAATATTATTATTATTATTATTAGTACAATAAACTAACATCATAAATAAACGAGGTAAAAAAAATTTCTACAAAATACTTGATGCACATTTCCTCAAACAAAAAAGTAGTTTTCATCTCTTTTCCTCAACTCAAAATAGTACAATTTTTTTGTTTTAATTTAATCACAACTAATGTGAACAGTAATAAATAATTATAATATATCAAACAAAATCATTTATACTAATGATAACATAAGTCAGTTAAAATAGTTTTACACTTAAAGCAAAGGAAACTATAAGTAACAAAATACCTTCCATTCTTTTGAGGACGAGAACAAACACAATAGAATTTCCATCCAAAATCAATATACAAGTCATCATCAACCACATGAAATATAATTCCAGATACTATTTTACCTTCAGGATCACCCAACTGTAAAATAACATTTTTTTCAGTACTAGATATTAGATAACAACTGATATTAACATCTAAACACACCATATATGATTAATTTATTTGGTGAATCAAACTAAGCAATAATGTACAAGTAAGATATACTGCTTTATCTTTCAACAACTCTGCAATGGTACTGACATCAATTCTTTTGTAAATATGAATTTAAAAAAAAAGAAGCAAATAATTATAAAAGATTTTTTTAAAGAATATTTGGCTAGTAAAGTAATGCCGCTTTATAATTAAAACTATAACAAAGATGCTATAAAAAATAAGTGTAACGTATTAAATGACCTTTTATTTCAATGTCGTAACCATAAACCCAGCTTTTGTCTCTTGTTATGATCCTTTGCATGTATTTTTGAGTCCTTTAATTGTTCAAGAAGTTGCCAACAAACATCCACTTGATGTTCTTTCTACTGTTCAGTCATCAAAATAGGAACAAACTTTGCAGCAACTCAATCCATGTTCAATTTTTCAGTCAAAATGTCATAGCATGATCCAATTGAGATGCTAACTACTTCTGGAAATTCTCTGAAATAGGTGATTTGCATGCACCAGAGCGTTGATTTTCTGAATGTGGGTGTCATCAGATGAAGTCGAAGGCCTTCCTGGCAGAGGGTCATCTTCAACTGTCTGACAACCATTTTTAAATCGTGAAAATCATTCATAACATTGCTACAACCCACAATATCATCTTTGTAAGCTTCATTCAAAAGTTTTCAACATTTCTGTGAAAGTTTTTTCCTATTTCACACAAAATTTTACATTGTATCATTGCTCCAGAAAATCGCTACTAATACTTAAACACATTATGCAGAGGAGGTTATGCGGAACACAATGCTACCAGCTGCACATCACTAAGTATCTCAGTTGGCGAGTAATTAAAAGTGTTTGGTTATTTTCTGAATTGACCTCGTATGATTGCAATTATGTAATGAATAATGCATTAAAAAGAATTATTATAAAATAATTTAAATAAATTTAGATATTTATTTTATCACTTCATATTTTGGAATTAAAATTTTTGTTAGTGAATAACGTTATAGTAATGTTAATTACTGTTAAATAATTAATAAACCAAGTTTTTTTTTTTTTTTTTTTTGTGGGCAAACAACGTTAGACGTTATTATCGCCCGGATTAAAAATAAAATGAAATATAAATAAATAAAATATAAAATAAAAAAATTCTCTAAAACTTACATCTAATATCACAGAAAATAAAATTTAATTGTTAAAAACTAAAACTAGATTAAAAAAGGATAAATAAAAACAAAATAAAATGAAACTTAAAGCTAACATGAAAGATATTTTTAAAACTTAACAACTAAAATCT
Source organism: Zanna intricata (assembly GCA_010016005.3). Classification (NCBI taxonomy): domain Eukaryota; kingdom Metazoa; phylum Arthropoda; class Insecta; order Hemiptera; family Fulgoridae; genus Zanna; species Zanna intricata. The sequence goes on from JAAAKQ030038898.1 coordinate 16,789, forward strand.
AATAAATCTTACAACTAATATCACAG
>JAAAKQ030038909.1:0-12840 GCA_010016005.3 Zanna intricata
GAGTTTTTTAATTGAAGAAAGAAGTAAACTCTTATAAAATTAACTCTGGGAAAAACAGTCTTAAAAGAAAGTTATAAATTCTCTACTGAGCGATAACTAATAATTTCTCTCGCTAAAACATACAGAACATTTTAATATTAAAGAGAAATTTAATAAGTTATAGCTCTATTAAAACTTTTAATTAATTATCTTTAAATTAAATTTGAATTGATTTTATTTAAATATAATCAAATAAATAAATAATATGCATCAAATATGAAAAGTCATTATATAAAAAGAACTTATTGTATTAATCATAAACCGTGTATAAATGAAAATTTATCAATTAATTAATAAAAGATAAAGAATCAATTAATAATTTTTGTTTAAAAAAGATTAGTTATTTAAAAAAAAAAAATTCATTTAAAACCAGATTATTTCATTAAAAAAAAGCCTGCAATGAATTGCAATAACTGTCCCTGTCGTCGGTCAATTCATTTTTCAATTTAATCATTTTAAGCATTATTTGTATCTTTATGATAAAATAATTTTTTTTTATTGAAAAACTATAATTATTTTGAAATTTTTATATAAAAATATTTATTTCTAATTTTATGATATATAATAAGAACAAAAAACAACTGATTATTTCTATACTTGCCAGAGGACTTGATGAAAGTTTAATCGTGGGACTATTGTTCTGTGTTCTTGTTCTTTTCCAGATGAGTATACAATCACTAAAAGTACAACGAGTGAATATAATTTGAATTTTATTATTATGTCAATCAGTTATGCCGTATGCTTGTCCCCAAATTGTATCAACTCTGTAATTCATCTTACTGATTTTTCCAGATTTCTCATTTCTTTAAAATTATTTATTTTCTCTTCCTCCATGTATAATTTAAGTTTTTCAGTACTGTGATCTGTGGTTAGATTTATATTTATTTCACGTAACGAAGATATTATTTAGCTTTTAAAGTTGAGATTTAAATTGTTCCGGAAATTAAATAATTTCAGATCGAAATGATTTTAATACTTGTATTTTGTTATTTCTGCATCTAATTTTTAAAAGCTTTTAAGCTGTTGAGAAAAACCATTTGTTTTTATTTATTACTTCCTTGTACACAAGGAAGTATTGTAATCGCGAAAAATTTCGGTTTTCAGATTTCAACGGAAATATCCATTTTGATTAGTTTCGGCATGACGTCTGTACGTGCGTATGTATGTATGTACTTATTATTTATCTCGCATAACTCAAAAAAAAGTTAGCCGTAAGATGCTGAAATTTTGGATTTAGGGCTGTTATAACATCTAGTTGTTCATCTCCCTTTTTGATTGCAATCAACTGAAAAAGTGTCCATAAAAGGTCCAAATCCCAAAAAATTTAAATTTTGGACTTTTTCTTAACTGCAGTAATAAGACCCTCATTGAGAGCTTTTCAACGATATATCACAAGTTGTACTTTTATTTTTATTGGTTTCTTAGTTATAGCCGAATGAAATTTTAATTAATAAAATGTCTGGATCTTAAATATTTTGATCTTAAATGTTTGGATTGGTCCGAATCAGATGCTTCATCTTTTTTTTCTTTTTAATTTTTTTTTTTGGTTTAAATGTAATGCTTTATTAATGCTTAACCTCTGATTGTAAAAAGGAAAATTAAAGTAAATAAAAATTCAATAATAACAATAAAAAAAAATATGAAAAGATATGAGTATTTATTAACGAAATAAAATTTTATAAAATATTCATTTATTAAAAATGTGTATATACAATTTAATAGACGTAAAAGGAAGTCATGTGATGTCCACATCACATTTTTTTTCTATAAGATCTTTTTTAATATGTTTGGTTTGTGTCGTTGAAAAAAATAAGTTCACTTTATTTATTTTTTTTATTTTTTTTTTTTTTAGAATTTTTTGAAGGAATCTTTTGTCACAATCCAATATTTTTTTAATTCACGGCATGTAACTACTATATTTTTTTTTCCATCCAATCACACATAAAAATGTCCCATGTCATCAATTGCTACTGTCTTGATACTGTTTCTTTTTTTTATATATATATAAAATTCAAGGTTCGATCTTTAAATATTCTTTGTACGGGTTCAATTTTAAATAAATCAAAGTATCTTTCTTCAATTAAAGAAATATGTTATATGTTAACATCCTGACCCCGAAGGGGAAGACGGCCGCTTTGTGATGATTCTGGTTGCCACATCGCCCCCCTCTGTTTTTGTCAAAGAAGAGCTTATAACAGTGGTTGTATTTTAGACCCTTTAAATGTGATTACATATCACAATCATCAGTTGGCCTCTGTCAAGATGCCACCTATACAAATGCCTACGGAAACAGTTCCATCAGTGTGTTTACTCGACAGTACTGTCGTCTACGTATTAGGCTTCCAAACAGTAGGATTATTATCTATAAATGTAGATTACTTTGAATTGAATAGAAATTTCTATTAAATAGACTAAATTAGCTATTTATTAACGTAATAGAAAATGTAAAAGCTGAATCTTTGGTAAAAAAAGGTGTTGCTTTCGTAATTGTTTATCACATCATTTGTGGAGAAATAATAAATGGTGACAAAATATTTTTTCCAATACAATTAATGCTGAAATACTACATGTTTTGAGAATTTGAATCAATTCTGCCTCAAGAAAATTGATTTAAAATTTTTGTAAAAGTTTTACAATAGAAATATGAGAATAACATTTCACGAAGTTCAAAGCCAAACCCATGCTTACGATTGTGGATTCTTTGTTACAGCCAATATGATGTCTATATATTTTGAAAAAACCGGAAGAGGAAGGTTATGATGAAATAAATATGACAACATTCATGTAAAATGTTAAATGAAAAAATGCTTAATGAATTTTAAAAAAATCTCAAAAATGTAAACCGGAAGAAAAAATGCAACGTATGAATATGTTAAAAAATATTTATCAAAAATTTTCCACTAGAAAGCTTCATTTATGTTTTCATAAAACATGTATCACACAATAAATGTTAATGTTATTAATTTTTAAAAAAATTTTATTAATTATAAAATTAGTTGATTATATTTAAATCTTTAAATTTTGATTTTTGAATCAAAAATGCTCAACAAAATAAAGCAATAACCAACATTTTTATTATTAGCATCATGATTTCGAAAAATATGTTATCGAATTTTTTTTAAATTTGAGGGATCATGCATCAGAAGGCAGTTTTTAATTATTAAAATTTTCAAATTTAAAAAATTTCATTTTTTTTTATTTTTATTCTTTTTTTTAATTTGAGAGCTCTCCTATCAAAGGAGGAATATTAAGTTATTTTAATACCTTTATTGTTTAACAAAATAAGTTTTGAGTATAAAAAAATTTTACACTGCAAAACTTTTTTTCATTTTGGAGCTCCCGTACTCAAGGAGAAGCACCCCGCTAAAATTAATTTTTAACGAAACAATGCCTAAGTGTTGTTAATAAATTTAAAATCTTTCCGATTGTTATGGTTGAGCATCTTTCTAGTTTGGCTTTAGCTTCTCTGAATGCTTTTCTTGCTGCAGCACTTTTCAGTTGTTGTTTAGACTTAAGGTTGTGTTTTTTGGTAACCCTCTGATTCTTTAGAAATTTTGGATCAACACCAAGCTTAAACTTATGCCTGTATGTCGTTTTGGTTTCTTTATTTTGTTACAACGTGTGATTCTTTGACTTTGCCATTTTCGAATTATCTTAACAGCAAAATACTGTACTCTTAACACAAACTTCAGTGCCCATGACAATCCAGTGGTTGTTGTGAGCTCTGAAGTTGGTATTAAGATTAAATTTAAGAAGAGAAATTTTTTAAATTATTTAAAAAATTCAAAGATACAGCCTCAATTATAAATAAGCATAGTTATAATTTTCTAGGAATGGTGCGAACATTTTTTGCGAATTTTTTTCAGGATACTGAAGAGTAAAGGCTATAAAGAAAAGATTAAAATTTTTCTATTTTAAATGCAATGAGTAACTTACGAGATGGATTTAGATTTAAAATAAATTTAATAAAAATTAAAAGAAATCTGTAATAAAATTTTTATTTAAATTTAAATGTTAATTTTTAATAAAAATTAAATTATCAATTTAATTAATAAATTTTTTTTAATATTACAAATATTAGTCTTTGTTTTTATTATCACGCCCAGTAGAATTGGCAAAAAAGATTTTTTTGTTGTTTGAAAGCCTATTGATGTAGAAAGAATAGATGCAAAAACAACTCCCATTAATTTCTTTTCTGGAGCAATATACAGTTAAAAAAAAGAAAAAATTGGACATTTCGAGGTGAAGGTGGTGTATGTTAAACAAAAATCTTTGATAATTTGTGATGTTCATAAAAAAACTTTAGCTTTTTCAAGAAAAGATTTTTCTTAGTGCCCCAATAAAGATTTAAAATTTTATATTGGCCGAAACACCCTCAACCCTTTTTTAAATTTATTTTCAAATATTTCTTACATTATTTCATTCTAAAATTAGTACCTGTTAACCAAGTTTGATAAAATCAGATAATGGGGGTGGGGTCCAGCATTATAAGACTAAATTTAGGCCAACATACATAGATACATATTAAATACGTACATAAAGCACAAACATCCGTCTGATAAAAATAAGATTCGTGGACTTGGGAGCATTGGAATAAAAAAATATTTTTTTGCTGATTATTTATAATTTATTCAAATCTACTTTTTTGTTAATTATTTTAAATGTCTTAAGACACAAAAATTAAAAAAAAGGAGTAAGACTTTTTATCCGATCTACAGTCTTTCCTGTTATATCTGTAACTGCCATTGCAGCAAGTATCATTATAGCTGGGATAGTAAAAATATACTCTTAGGTATATCCATAATGTTATTGCTTCCTTAATTTTTTTAATTTGTTCTTTTTCTAAATTATTTTAATTAAATTTTTACTTTCCTCGGTTTTTTTATTACGTACCTAGTGATTTCATTTTAACGCAAATCATTTCACAAGTCGCTTCCTATTAAGTATATTTTAACCGCATGGTTCAGTTTTAGGTTTTTATTTGTTGTTTTTAATTATAGGTTATAATCCTATATCGTGTTCCTACAAAATTTCGCTGATATTCTTTAAACATTTTTTTATTTTTCTTTAGACAAAGGAATAATTCTTAACAGGAAAAAGAATCGTGTCTTTATTTTTAAAATTTAATAAAATATATAAATAATTTCATATGGTTATATACAGCCAGAATGAAAATGGAAACAACAGAAAGAACAGATCTTCAAATATCCTATGAAAAAATGGACCCATGATATTAAAAATAAGTTTAGCAATTTAGTAACGCAATATGGTAAAATCAAATAGTTTCGATTCCGCATACATCAAATTTTATTGTAATCGATATATGGGAAAGGTGTAATTATTCTCTGTCATTCAAATACGTAAAACTATATGTTATCTTAATAGTATAATATGTTACGAATATATTTGTACGACTATAAGTCGTACAAAAATAATTTAAATAAAAATTAAAACAGAAAAAACACAAAACAAATCAGGTAACCGATTAAGCCTAATAAGATCAATGGTTGTTAGGGAATTATCACATATTACTGTTACGCAAATAGTAGCATTTTTTCTTTTGTTGATGACGTCATATAAGCTTGAAACTTGTGCGTGGGTTATGGAAATGGAATTTTTTAGCGTATTAAAAATGCCATAACTGACCGTGATTCGAACCCGGGACTTCCGGATGAAAGGCTGAAACGCTATCATTCGCGCCACAGAGGCCGGAATTTATTTCGGATACCTTTGTTATGCCTTTCTAAGTATGGAATGGTGGTGATTTGACTCAATATCGCAATTGCTGTCGCGCGTGTTACAATTTTAAGAAAACAAAATCACGAATGTAGATGATGATTTGTAGTCCAGAAAAAACTGTTTGAAACTTCAACACTTTTTAAAATCGTTTAAAACAGTTAGTGAATATCGTGTAAAATAAGAAAACCATTGATTTTACTTATATATCTAGGCTATTTTAATTGTTGTAACCGTAACATTTGCAGGTGACCAGATGGGATACAAATCGTTTCTGAAAGTAGCATAAATAGACTCAAAAATAAAACGTTTACTAGGGAAAGCGATTTAAATGGTTTTGGGGCCTTCTTCACAGAATCAGATATCTACACGCAGACCCACTGAAATGCAGGGGATATTAAGCCGTATAAATTACAGCGCACTCACACCGAGTGATTGTTAACGAGCAACATTTTACTAGCGCTCCTTCCATACTCCAGATGCTTTAATGCTTTGTTTTAAGTCTGTCATAGCATCATAAAAAAGTCTGTAACAGATGATTTATAGAAACATTCATATATATATATATGTATATATATGAGTTATGTTTTATGAGTTTTTACTAAGTAATAAATATATATATAAATACACCATATGATAAAGTAAAACAAAATGCTGATCATTCATATATATATATGTACATATACATACCATAATTTCGGTTAAGGTTGTCGTGTCTGAAGTTTTTAAGTCAAAACTTTGTTCGCCATTGGGCTTTAAAATAGTACCTCTTCCATATTCTTTCCACTAGAAATTCTTGGAGGTGTGGTGATTTCTTATCGTAGAACACAGGTCTTTTCGAAAGAGAGAGAGAAGCATTTAGCAATTTTCATTTTTTTATCTTTAATTATTGAAAAGTTATTTAAAGACTGCCGCACATTATTAATGCCTGTATACATAAAAATATATTGTCGCGTTTTCGCGACTCGATCAAGATATTAAGAGATTGACAATTGAAAATGTTTATATAATTACAATTTATTTGTTAAAAGACATAAGTAGACAAGTAAGACAAATCAATAATAATGACAAAGTAATAATAATAATAAGCGACAATAATAAACAATAACAACAGTAATAATAATATTTTAAAAACCAGTGATAACGTACAAAACAGAATTTAAAGTAATCGTCAGAATTTATTAACAGGTAGTTAAATAATGCAAACCAGAATTCAATCCCATTGACAAAAGACAATAGCATGATTGCTAGTCTTAAGACTTTTAGTCACTAGTCTTGTATTAACAACAATAGTACAATAGATAAGACAAGTATAAAGTTCTTTCTCTCAAAATTACCTTTGCTGTTCACAAATAAAACTACTCTAACATTTTTTGAATCAAATTTAGTACATTATCTCTTCCACTTACGGTCTAACAGTAACTCGTACAATCATTTCTTGTTTTCTTTACCGCTTACGAACTTACCGATAAGTTCGACGCACCTCAATCTCGTCGAACTTATATAATCACGCGTCTATCGTAGCAATCTCGCAGACTGATGTCATAATGTCTCGCTTAGACTGATTTGAAGAACTCATTTTTAACTGGTCTTCCTCGATTTATACTTCTATCCTCTTTACCTGCTAGAACCAGACTCAACTGGAAGCCGTGAGACTGATCGATTGCCCTCACATTTCCCCTTGAAATACCAAACCTTGGTCTGGTAACTCTTCTCACAGAACGACATATGATTAGTGCATCAATGGGTAGTATTACGAAAGACGATTGTTAATCGGACCTGTTACCTGTAGTAAAAAGGTTTCTTTTAGCTCCTTTCTGATTACTCCAATTATTATATTTTCTACTACTTTCTTCTTAATTAGAAGGAATCCGTTACTCAGGTCCGTTGTACCGGTCTTGTTACAATATATTTTGTTCTTTTCTTTTTTATTTTATATATTATTCATGTATTGGTACAGTTAAGCGCTAACTTCACATAAATATTTGTTAAGAATTTCTTTGCATACCTTGGATCTACGTTTGATATTAGTAAATTTATTTTCTAAATTTTCCCCTACTTATTCCGGTCAACTTTCCATTACTATCCTACTGCTTTCATTCCTTTTTTCGTAATATATAAAGTTTATTTATTCTTTTAATACGTATGTCGACTTAATTTATTAAATTTCACTGCAACGTACGATATTTTCTTAGAAGTTTTTCATAACTTTTTATAATTTATATATTTAATTTTCATATGCAGAATTTATTAATTTTAAATAATTAAATAAATAAGTGTTAAAAATGGTACAGTGGTTATGTACACTTCATAAGTTACATCGATGTAATATTAATTCTTAATATTACATAGTTCTTAACATTATTCTTTGCAGTATTTCTTCTATTTAATTATAAGTATTTTAACTTTAAATAAAAAAAAAAAAATAAAGATAAACCAGTCGATAAATAATGTTCGGATCCTAATTTTTTTTTTAATTTTAATGTTTTGTTCTTATTAATGGTAATAATACGTAGTTAATTAAAACAGAATATTTAAAAATTAACGATGAAATATGCATTTAATTTTCTTTAAAAAAGGTATAATGTTGTATCATAAATTTCAAGGCCTGCCGTTAATAAAAGATAATAAATCTTCTATTCTTCGAATAATATATATCGTTATATCTACGAACTGGTTGATCTACTATTTACATTTATGATCATCAGACACGTTTATTTCCTCTAACATCGAAAAGATTTAAATAAATTTTAAATTTAAAATTTAATTTATTAAAATAAACTAATTTTAATTATGTAAATTAATGAAACAGAACTACATTACACCCAACCATATCTGTAAGTTAAAAAAAAAAAAAAAACCAGTAACAAATTGCACAATTCATTCAGTTGTAGAAACATTATATCAGTGTATACCAGCGTAAAAAATTGCGCTACTAGTCAATTTTCATATGTGACCTGACTACAATTCTTCGTTAATTTGTGAGCACGCGTGCGAGTGGAGAGAAAACGGGAGAATTACCGAGATGGATTAATTACATTTATGAAATCGTTGAAGGTGTGCAAAATAATCGGTTATTTTATAAATAGGCCGGCTTAATCCGAGGAGTTGTTATGAAACTTGTGGGTTAGTGTAGAGAGAGCATTGAACTTAATGCCAGTAGTATCTGATATCAAGTATAGCTCGCTTACTTTGCCGTGAATGCGAGAGGCGAGAAGGCGATTGCTTATAAAAGTATTTCTTCACGTTTAAAATTACAAATAACGCATAACAAATTCAGTTGAAATTATATTTATATTCTTTGTAAATGAATAAATATTATTAAAATATTTCGTTTTTTAGCCTTCAGTAATTTTGACTGGTTTCTTGCACTCGTTCATTCCTTTCTATTCTGTGCCGAGTTCAGCAACACTCCTCCTACAATCTACATTATCTATTATCTATTTCATGTATTCTTATTCTAATCTTTTCTATAATATTTACTTTTCATACTCTCTTCTATAACTTTGGTTACCTTATATAATAGCGTCATATACCCCTCAATCCTTTTTCTATTCTTTATACAATTCCTCTCCTTTCTATTTTATTTTAAATTTCTTCATTTTTTATTCTATTGACCCAGATAGTTTTTCTTTTGTAAAATCACCAAAAATTGTTTTCTTCATTTTTATAGCGTCTTTGTTTTCTGTGTTTCGGGGAAATTAAAGTACCCCATAAAAGCAATTTTAAAAATTTATAATTCTAAAATTTTTATTTAGAACGAACAGATTTCTGGCTTGAGCTTGAAACGGTTTGCTTTTGATTCTAGTTCATATCGTTTATCCTTTGTAATCTAGTACCTACGTAAGTAGCAAAATTGTTTATTTTCTTATTTATTGTGTTTTCCTATCTAATCATTTTACGCCTTATTATTCTCCTTTCTGTCGCATTTCATAACCGTTCTTTAATTTTAAATTGATTTTCTTCTCCCGCAGCGAATCTACTTTAAGATTCAGTCAAATATACACTATTTTCGATAAAATCCAACATTTTTATTTTATTTCTTTTTACTGTAAATTCAACTAAAAGATTTTTCTTTTGATTCCTGTTTTGTTTCTTCCATTAAAAATTTAATCCTGGTGACTGATATGCTAAATTCTTTTCTCACATCTGTAGTAAGATTTGCCTTTCTTAGTGATGTACAAGACTACACATAATTCACATTCATCCTCTGAAGTAATAGCTTACGATAATAATAATTAATAAGCTCTAATAACAAGAGATAATAATAATAATAATAGCTCCAGAGACTAAACAGAAAAAGAGAATTTTACACGCTTAGCTCACCGGACTGGTCTAGTGGTTAACTCGTCATCGCAAATCAAGTGATTTCGAAGTCGAGAATTCTAAGGTTTAAATCCTAGTAAAAGCAGTTACCTGAATATTAGATCGTCGATATCGTTGTTCTTTGGTGGTTGGATGTCAGTTAACCAAACAACTCAGGAATGGTCGAACTGAGACTGTGCAAGACCTTTATTCGCATTCATTCATATCATCCCCATTCATCCTTTGAGGTAATAGCTTACGATGGTTCCGGAGGCTAAACAGATAAAGAAAGAATTTTTATATTTTTAAGTTGACAACATTTATTAACAACTTATTTTTTTGTTTTTATTTTTTTTTTCTCCTATTTTTCTTAAAATCATATAAATTATAATTAAATTCAAAAATGTTCAATTTTTTTTTCAGAATTAGGAATCTTATGAAAATAAGTAGATTTGCTTTACCTTGAGTCGCTTTCAGAATTATTTATTTTCAGTGATTATAATTAAATGTGTAATATTTAAAAAATTTATTTTTAAAAGAATATAAATATGTAAAATTAAATATTAAAAAAAAAAATTGTTTAATCAAATCTGTAACAAATTCCATCCTATTTATCTCTACCTATCTTCGGGGTCCCATGGCAGTAACGCGCATCATTACTCTTTACTCTTTTCCGAGTTTTTACGTTATACTATTATATTAAAAAATTGTCTCTTCTTTGTATCTGTCATTAGATAGCTTCATACCCTTTCCACTTAATATTTCCTTGTATCCAGTCTTCAGAAATCCACTTCAATTGTAAGTAAGTTGTCCATTTCTCTCTTCTCTATCGGTATTAACGACCAGTAGAGCAATATAGTCCTCAAGGCAGTCTTAAAATATACTCTTCATTAATGGTTTCAGAAAATGGGTTTTAATATTCCGGTGACGTTCCTAATGGAATTACTCGTTTTCTTTGTACATTAATTATTTAAATTCCATTCTTAGTTGAAATTAATTGAACTCTAATATCAGAAACGTTTTGTTTTTTATCGATTTAAAAAGAAGAAAAGATCTTAAATTTGTCCTTGAAGGTTATTCTTCTTTCTTAAATCTTGTTTTCAACATTATTATTTATTTGATTATTTTCGATGATTCCTTTTTTTTTTTATTTGTTGAGGAATTTTTCTTCTCTTGGTCATTTTGTAACTTTTCCAAAAAATAGAAGATTTTTAAACAAAGAATTACATTGTTCAAATAGATGATTTGAAAATAATTTTATGTCGTGTACATTTCTTAGTATCCTATTGTCGTAGCGTAACGATACGTAGCCTAGAGTCTTATTTTATCCAAAATATTTGCAAATGAAAATTAAAAAAACTATTTTCGAAAAAAATCATATTGCCGCATTCCAGAGAACCTTAGCTCACGCACAAAAGCAATAAATTTCTGTCATTCTTTTTCTTATTTTTTATCAATACTCATATTTCTCGTTTTTGTGTTTTTTAAACGGTTTTGTTTAATATGAGAAGTTGTTTTTTTCGTACACTTATCAGTATTTGTAAAAAAAACCAACTAACCATCCAAAATGAAGTATGAAAAATGAATACACTTAAACCTAATTAAAAAAAAAAAAAAACTAATTAGATGACTTTCCGGGGAGTCTGGAAATAACTCTCTTAAGTAGCCGAGTGTAGATCAGTGTTACAGTAAGTCCAGGGTACAGTATCCTCAGGAACTACTATTTAAAAGATAAAATTAATAAGCTCTTAGCATTATTTACAGCGTTGATTCAGATCAGCTTATATTAAACTAATTTTATTAAGTATTTTTCCTTATGGAATCCAATTTGTTGCTGATTTTCTAACAATCTTTGTCATCCTAACCTCCAAAGAGGAAGACACCCTACATGTGATGGTTTAGGTCGCCACGCAATGGCTCTACTTAAACAGTTTATATTTTATAATGTCTTTTAATTTATGGCCTGATGGAATACAATACCAGCCGAAAATGTATAAGCTACCTAAAAGTTATTGAATTACGTAAACAGATTATTTTACCTTGAATAAGATTTTGAGATACGAGTCCTATGGTGACTGTTTCTTCCCATCACCATGACCGATTATATCTAAAAGTAAATTGCATCAGAGACCTGCATTCAGTTTCAAACAAGATTTCATAAATATCGATTAATTCAATCTTTTTGCTCGATATAAGCAAATGGATAATGACCAAAAAAAGTTTATTTTCCTCTATTCCTCAATGAAATTGCCCGTATATAACCGAATTGATGTACTAATGTAATAGAATCATTTAATACAAGAAAGTACTTTCATCCTGAAACCGCAAAAAAGGAGTTTCTCGGACAAGGAATATATTAATACACAAATAATAAAAAAATTAAAAAAAGAATATCAGAAAAAATAATCCCCATCTTTTATGCGGGTTTTAATAAGACTAAACACCATCAAAAGATATCTTAGCTATCTAAAGGGCTTCAAATAATGAGAAAAAATTTACCTATACTTTTAAGCAAAATTTTGAGGTATTGAACGAATAAGGTTCCTATCTTCCTGCCCTTTTTGATGATCATAATCGAGTGGGATGAAGCAAAAAATTAGGCCTACATACATCCGATTGAAAGGAAAGTATGTACGTATACAAAGATTCATTTTGGAATTTTTTATTCTAAAATTTTGTCTTTTTTAGTTAGAAGGGGAATGAGATGTCAAGCTCAAGAAGAAATTGATTCGTTTAGCAAAATTTCCCTTATGCATATAT
>JAAAKQ030038920.1:0-16814 GCA_010016005.3 Zanna intricata
AATTAAATTTAGCTGATCCCAGTTTTTTCCGTTCTGCTCCTGTTGAGTGCCTTATTGGCGGTGATCTCTTCTTAAATATTCTTGTTAGTGACCCCATTCAGCACTTTTCTAATTTACCGTCAGCTATGAGTACCATTTTCGACTGGATAATCTCCGGCAACTATTCGCATAATCATGTGCCACCTCCTTCTCCTTCTTCACTTTTTATTACTGAAAATCCTTCCGATATTATTTTTTTTAAATTTTGGGAAATTGAAGATGTTTCTATTGACATTCCTCTGTCTCCTCATGATTCCTATGCTGAAGAATTATTTCAAAATACCACTACCCACACCACTGAAGGAAGGTACCAAGTGGCCTTACTTTTCAATCCTGATGCAACCCCATTGCGTTCCAATCGTAATCAATTTTCTTCCTCACCTACTACCCTCCAATTGGCAGCTTCTAAATCTTGTGTAGCCCCGCTTAAAAGAATTTTTATCCCTCGTTTAGAATTACATGCTGCTCTTAATTCTTGCTAAGTTAATTAATTCCTTAATTCCTTCCTTTGCTGATCTTGATGTCTCTAATTATTTATTATTCACTGATTCTACAATTGTATTGTCATGGCTCTGCACTCCTCTTTATTCTCTTGACGCTTAAACTTTCAGTCGTATTGCTCAAATTAATGACTTGGTATCTCTAGATGTTTGGCACCATGTCCCTTCCGGATCCAACGTTGCTGACCATGCTTCGCGCGGCACTTCTGCATCTCAGCTTGTTTCATGTAACACTTGGTGGAATGGCCCCAAGTCTTTTCAAAAACCCCTTACCAAGTTATTCATTAATACTTCTAATAAGGAAATCGATGTTCCTGTTCTCAATGTTATGACTCCTGTTGTCAATAAGGATGTTTCTCTAGTTACTACCTCGTCTCCTGTTGAATTGAAATCTGCTGTATTTATTGATCAATTTTCTTTGTTTGTGCGTTTGCAGGGTGTCATGTTTTTTGTATTTTTGTTTATAATTAAAGTTAAACACTCTTCGTTCCAGTCCCGTTTGCTTAATCATCTCAGTGATATTGGTCCAGCTAATAATCTTCCCAATGCTGGTTGTCTCCAAGTTGTTTTGCTTTTAGTGCACCTGGTTCAAATAGATTGTTTTTCTGTTCCGCTCAAAGAACTTCAACAAAATAAATTTTGTCCATCACTTAAATCTTTTTTGCCATTTATTGATGATCAGGGTTTATTGCGCGTTGGTGGTCGCTTGTCCAATTCAAACTTATCATATGAATCAAAACCCATTATTGCTTCCCAAGAACTTGCCTTTGTCTTCCTTAATCATTTCGCATTTTCATTTAGTTGGTCTTCATTGTGGTCCTCGTCACACTCAAGCTCTTGTATCCCAACAGTTTTGGATTATTTCCGTACGTTCTATTATTCGCTCAAGGCTCAACAAATTGACTTGTGTACGTTTTCGATCTTCTGTCTTTCAGCCTCCAATGGCTAATTTGCCCTCTTCTTCGAGAGTTACTGCTCTTCAACCGTTTTCTCACTCTGGTGTTGATTTTGCTAGCCTTTTTACGTTTAAGTCTTCTAAATTGCGTTCCTTTAGAACTTTGAAAGGGTACTTATGTTTCTCTACTAAAGCTGTTCACTGTGAGTTTATTTCTGATTTGTCCTCTGAAGGATTTTTGCTTGCCCTTGATAGATTTGTTGCTTGTCATGGGTTGCCACACACCATGTATTCTGATAATGGCACTAATTTTGTTGGTGCTTCTCATCATTTGTCTTTGGTTTTAAATTTCTTCACAAGTCAGCTGATGATTTGCTTCATGCTTTCACCAGTTGGTCCATTAATTGGGAATTTATCCCTTCGAGTGCTCCTAATTTTGGTGGCCTTTGGGAGGCTGCTGTTAAATCGGCCAAAAACGTCATCTTAAACGCATTTGTTATAACACCATTTTCTCCTTTGAGGAATTCTCCACCATATTTTGTCATATCGAGGCTATTTTGAATAGTCGTCCGTTTACCACATTGTCTACCAATCCGTCAGAATCTTTTTTGCTTACTCCTGGACATTTTCTCATTGGTAATTCTTTGTTGTCTGCTCCTAATGGTGGTTCAGATTCTCCCATATAGTTGTCTTCTCATTGGACTCTCATACATCAGCGCATCTAATCCTTTTGGAAACTTTGGTCCAAGGAATATTTACATACTTCAACTTGCAAGGTTAAATGGTCGAAACCTCTTTATAATTTACAAGTTGGTGATCTCGTCATTGTCAAGTCACAATCCTCTTCTCCGCTTCAGTGGCCTATTGGTCAAATTACTTCTGTTTATCCTGGTAAGGATAATGTTTGCTGCGTTGTTTCTGTTAAGTTGCCTGTTGGCTCTGTGCTTCGTCCTGTGAGTCGTTTGATTACTATTTTTTTAGGCGTTTCTTTTGCGCCATTGTTAGGATTTTGTCCATTCGCTCTTCTTTTTTTTTTGTTGCCCTTTGCTGCATTGATTTTTTTGTCTTATTCTGCCTTTTTTCATTTTTTTTTGTTTTGCCCATGTTTGCTCTTAGCTACTCATTGTGACTTGATTTGTTTTGTTGCAGATTTTTTTTGGTTTTCGTCGTGACTTGTTTTGCGCTCTTTCTTTTTTGTTGTTTGTGATTTTTTTTGGCTGCTCCTTCGGTGAGCTTTGTGCACCTCAACCCCTCAGATTCTCTCTTTTGATAGCGCCTCTTGTTTTTTTGCGCTTGGGTCACTTGCATAGTGTCCCAACTCTTTTGTGGTTTCCCGTTGGAACCAGTTCCTGGGTGAAACTCTGTTTTCACACCTTGACATTTCTCTTTTAGCTTCTTGTTGAAGTTTCCACAAGGGTGAAGTTGTCTTCATGCCTTGGTTCTGAGGGTGTCTCTTTTTTGTTGGTCGTTGGGTCTGTTGCCGTCACTATTGCCCTCTTTTGTTGTGTACCTTTTGCATTTTGTTGACTGTTCTCATTTGCTCGTTCTCTTTGGGTTTATAATTCCTTGTTTTTGTTCTGATTTGCTTCCAGTTTTCTCCAATGTATTTTGCTTGTTCTCTGGCCTTCACGCCTGGTCTTTCATCTTTGTTGCCTAACCCTCTCTTCTTTGGGCTGCCTTGGGGTTTTCTCATCAACAATTAACAATTGTGTTAATTCTGTTCAATTTAATAAGTTTTTATATTGTTCGGCCCCACCCTGCTCTGGTAACAAAAAACGGACTAATGTTAGCGCAGTAGCCAACAAAAGACGTGCAAGGATAATAAGGTAATCAAAAAATAAAAAATAAATAAAATGCTCTGGTATTTTATCAAAAGATTTTTTTATTTTAAAGAATTTTTATAAAATGTCTGATAAAATCACAATTGTTGAAGTAAGTACCAGAGCCGGGCGGGTCCCAAACAACATAAAAAGCTTAATTAAATTGAAGAGAATTTTATACACATATGGAGATTATAAAAAGTTATTAAAATTGCTAGAATGCGACCGACATAAAAACTGGAAGTGAATTCAGGAGTCTGCAGAAATGTGTCTTGATAGTAAAGGCCGACTAAATAAAAAAGGACTATAGAACAAAGGAGCTAGCACGCACCAAAATGTGCACAAACCCGCAAGCATGTGAACAAAGTAAAATGAGATGTGGGAAAGGAAAAAGAATTACGTAACCAGCTGCAATAATTGCGAAATCAAAGTGATTAACATGACATCACACATCCATCAAACTGGCAATAAGTAATAACAAAAACAAACAAAAATTAATTAATAAATCAAACTTAACACAAATGTGTTAACAGGTGAGGATTTTCAGTTATGTGAATTAGCACGCTCAGATAAATGGAACTGTCCCTCATCTGACATAAAATACAGCATTGGGTTCATCTAGCATTGACAATGTTTCTAAGAAGATGATCACAATATCTAAGATGTTTTGGTTAAATTATGAGGAATCTTACTGTAAGATGTGTATTTTACACCTTTGTTGTATTTAAGAATAGATTTTTTTCAAATCGGCAGAAATTCTTTAAATATAATTATATACATTATACATGGATTTATTTTTTATATCTTATATAGATTATTGACAATTAGACATAAAAAAAGTCAGGATGGGAATGTACAAATCGGTTATCAAAGGTAAGCGAGTGAAGCAAGTAAAGGGGATTCAGGTACCTTGGTTGCTTGGTAACTGAAAATTTGAGTATGAATAAAGAAATACCCACCAAGATTGACTCATTTAGGAACTGCTTCATAAAAGTAAGTTGTTATTTTGTTGTACCCATTTATCAGTCTGTTATTGTTTCTATCAAATTTCTTTATATATTGAAGTCTTATAATATCACTTAAGTAACAATTAAAAAAGACTTGTTGCCCTTAAAGGTTCTTGAAATGCTATAAAATTAAACAAATATTATGTTTCAAGTTTTCATTGCAGAAATATCTTCTTTAAATTTTGTATAAGGAACAGTATAATTAAGTAGAACTTGTGCGCAGTTTTATGCTACTTTTGCGTAGTGAGAAGATTGGACTTGAAATATTAATTATTATGAAAAAACTTAAAACTTTTGAACTGCGATTGTATAACAAAATTTTGAGAATTTCATGGACTGATAAATTAAAAATTAGCAAGGAGCATTTCTGTGATGTTTAGTTGATGATATGAACAAATGTAACTTTAGAAAAAGTCATGTGTACTGAATGATAATGTCTTTTTTTATTTGTTCAATATTATAATCTCAGTTTTGGAATTCATTGTTCTGTGCATCTGAAGGAAGTAAATGAAATATATTAAAGGAATATGTCTGTATTTATTTACAGAGCAGTTCAGTTCTATTCTAAGGCAAGACTACTATATGAGTTCTTTAGTCACGTTATTGCCTGAAAAATATACTCCTCTGAATTATAGCCTGTGTGGTGTGTTAAATGGGTTTCAGCTATCACATTGATGTCCTTTCCCTATATTATTAGTGCTGAGCAATAATTATTGTTTGTTAAATTTATGTTATAAATTAGTCTGTTTTACTTTGGCGTAGAAATCATAAAAAAAAACTGTTGTGTATAAACAACTGACTGTTTGTTTAGAGTTGCTGATATTTTGTGTAGTAATATTTTTTTCATAAATTTATGATAATATACTAACTATAGTAGTTCATGTATTTACTAATATGTGTGTGTGTGTATACATATATATATATATATATAGATAATTATACTTTTATTGATTCTTACAGTGTTGCTGTTTTAAGAATGCCTAATTATTTTTTTATTGAATTTTTTTCCAGTTTCTCAGTATATTTACTGTTATCACTGCTGTATTTGATTTGTATTCACTTGCCCTTGCTGCACCTGGTTCAACGCATTATGGTTATTATTTTATTAGCTACCAGTTTGTTTATGTGGGGAACAGACATGTACGCAATGTACTGATACTGTTTGCTATGTTCTCATTAATTGCTGCAGTCGCTGTATTTGTCACAACAATAATGCTTATTATAGCATTACGAAAGGTATATTTTATTTTCACATAGTTCTTTCAATCTTGTACATTAAATAAGAATTAAAGACCAAAAAGAGAAAACTAATTAATCTTTATTTTGGTCCATGGGCATTTTGAATGACTATATTCTTTTAATAATCTAATAGTTCTGTAATGCCTGAAATATTTAATTGTGATTTATACTTTAAACCAAAAATATCAGAGATGAGGATACTATGCTGGCTATGGTAAATTATAAAATCTTTGTTTAATTTGGCTCGGATCACAACCTTAATTACACTTCTACAAAGAAAATTAAATTTACTTTTGTTATGTAGTTTATTATAAGAAGGTATGTTTAATGTTTGCCAACTTTTTCTATCAAAAATGTTTTTTAACAATCGTGGATTCAGGCAGTAATTGTGATATGTGTTACAAACAGGGGAGAATTATTGTGAAGTAATTTTTATTAATAGTGTATCATTGTTGTAAATCAAAACTTGTTTTGAAATTTGTTTATGATAGTTTAGCAGTAAAAACACAGTTGTAGGTTTTTTATGGTGTTGGCTCTGGTAATGGTAAGGGGCTTGTTTGAAATCCCACACACTTAAGAAATACAAATAGTAAAAACAAACTATGAAAACATAATTAATGAAGAAATGTAAGTAAAAAATCATAATTGGCTAATACCATTCTAATAAAGCCCTTCTATGTTTTGATCCTTATCTTTTTATTTTTAATAAATACTTTAATCTTCATAAATATATAATTGTAAAAATCTTAATCATAGTTTAGTAAAGTATGTATTTGTGTTGTAAAACTGTTATTATTCAGCCTTTATCACTTTGCTAGATACTAAAATAATTTTAGAATTAAACAGATAAATCTGTTTTATTTCAATCTTCAATTTTATTTTATTTAAGTTTAATTTTTCTAACATATTTGCAATAGATAAAAAGTTAATTCTAAAATATGTATTGCAGAAAGTGGGCCTGGTAATTTATATATTGCCAATTGAGGCACATAGTCTGAAGTTCTTACATTAAATGACATCCTTGTAAAATATTTTCCTGTTGGACTATTATCAGAGCTATTGCTGTAGTTTTGTTGCCTGTGAAAAAATTTGTAAACAATGAATAAACATAACTCTCTTCTTCAATCCCTTTGTCCCATTAGGTTAAATATAATTTATGTTTTTAAACATTACTACATAAGTATCATTACATCATTGCTGGTGAACTTAAATCTTAACCTCCCATCACTTGCGCCTTGAGTCGAGATTTTGTCAAACAGGTATACATTTTTCTGCCTGATTTTCTCCGCTTTGTGTTTTTTATCCTTTGATTCCCTATTTTCAGACTTTTATTGTCAGTAAAATAAATAAAATTTTGGTTTCTTTCCTCAGTTTTAGTTGTTGCTGTTAAACTACTAAACAACTAAACTGTTTACTACGAAACAACTAAACTAGTTAAACAACTAAAATGTTTACTACATTAGACGTAGTAAAAAATTTAATAAAAATAATAGAAGACTCAGACCTTATATATGATAATCTGTATATGCCCACATACTTCTGGTTGAAGATCTACTACTATTTATTTGAACCACTAGAAAAAACAAAAAAGGTCTGAATAATTTCTGCGATATTAAAATCGAATGAATCTCTTTCATTGTGATAAAAATTTCTTTATAACCTATTAGTGGACACTAATGAAAAGGAAAGTTATGCTTCATTGGCAATAGATATAAAAAATTGTTAAAAGGAAATATGTCTTGCAGATCAAGAAACTGAAGAGCCAACTCAGAAGATAAGAAAAGGGACTTGTTTGTAATTTAGAGGAAAAAAACATGAGCCAAAAATTTTATTTTTGTATTTGACACATGTCAAATGCAAAAATTTTGTCTTTAAAAAATATTCCAAAATTGTAATGTTATCAGAATATTCTCCATTTTTTATTTCAAATCACTTAGATATTTTTTTTCCTTCATTTTCTGTATATTTCTATCAAATAAATAATATACTTGTATGAGATCTATAAATGAAGTAGTGAGACTGGTTCAGAAAAACTTTTTATTTACAATCAACTTATACATAGACTCTATCACCTTTGAAATAGTTCTGTTGGGAAGCCATGCAATGCTTCAAATGGTTCGCCTGGTCTTCATAGAAGTGTTGGAACTAAGAAACGGGAATATTCTTCAGATGGTCGGGTACATTTTTTAAAAAATTTTCTACTGTTCCAAAATGGTGTCCTTTGAGATGGTTTTTAAAGTTGGGAACAGGAAAATGTCACAGGGACTCAAGTCAGGTGAATGAGGTGGTTGAGGAACTACAAAATGTTTTTCTTTGCCAAAAACTCATTAATTGGAGTGCGGTGTGACAATGCACCTTGGTGTATTGTCAGATGCAGTATTCAGTTGTCTTTGATGGCTGGGTCTTATGCAGGCAAATCTTTTCTGCAGTCTTTCAAGAATTTTTCAGTAAACATATTGATTTATAGTCTGTCCTATAGACAAAAACTCCTTATGGACAATGCCATTACTATTGAAGAAACAAATTAGCGTGGTTTTGATTTTTTATTTGCTCGTTTTTGGGACTTGGCGAGTTTGAATTGTGCCTTTCCTTGCTTTGGCATTTTGATCTGGGTCATACTCAAATATACAAGATTCATCACCAGTAATAACATTTTTTTTTAGAAAATCAAGATCGGTTTCAATTCACCCTAGAAGATCGCAGCACACTTCCCCCTTGTTTTTCTGTTCAACAGTGAGGTGTTTTGGGAACAATTTTACACAAATGTTTTTCATGTCCAGTTCGTTTGTCAAAGTTTGATGGACTGTGGTATGCTTCAGATTCAATTGTTCTGCGATCATTCTGAGAAGTTAATCGCCAGCTGTACTGTATCAAGTTTCTGATTCATTTAACATTGTCGTCACATTTGACATTAACGGTTTTACAGAATGTGGATCATCCACAACTGATTCCCGGCCATCTGAAAATGCTTTAAACCACCTAAGAACTTGGCTCATGACAGATCGTCATCTCCATATGCCCTTTTCAATTTTGAAAAAGTTTCAGTAGCATTCTTACCAAGTTTAACACAAAACTTGATTGCACAACGTTGCTTGATCATTTTTGTAATGCATAACAAAAACTCGTTTCACGAAAAGTTTGTTTACATCTCACGTGGCAGCAGTAGAATAAAAATATTAATACCTAATATAAATCAGCAGTACATTTAACCATATGTTTACTAGTAACTTTACAGTATTGCCACTTTGACTGCAAAAAAAATAACTAGTCTCATTACTTTATTTACAGATATATATATTTATATATTAAAACCTGTAAAAACATAAATGTATTATCAGGAGTAATTTCCTTTTTTAATGGATTTACATTTTAAAACAATAATAATAATTAACACTAAATAAAAGAATTTAAGAAAAATACAATTAAAAAATACCATAATTAATGAAAAAAATCATTATTAATAAAATCCAATGAGCGAGTGACTAATAAAATTGGTGTGATGTCAAAAGGTTCCTTTTTTCTGAACAGTTCTTCTTTTAAGCTGAATGGATCATTTCAAGGCTTTCTTTTATTACTAATTATTTTTGTAAAAATTAGTAAAAAAAAATAATTGTAAAAATTTTTTTTTTAAAGTAGCTGTAAGTTGTAAAAGGTATTGTCAGAATAGGTCAGAATTGTTATTTTCAAAAAAAAAATAAATAAATAAAAAAATTCTACATTTTTGTTTCTAAAGTTTGAGAAATAAAATAAATGTCTGTAGTAATTTTAAAAAAATATTCATTAAGAAATTACAACAAGCAATTTTATTTTGTTTTTTTTTTTTTACATAGATTTATATGTTGTTTTTTATTATTTTACTAAATAGAGCTCGTATGGGTAGTTAGTTTAAAATAAATATGTAATAATTTAATTTTAATTCTTGTTACATTTATAACTTTAATACAGTTACATAATCATTGCTGTTTAATTTTTAACCACTTCACATTAATTAGTTAATGAATTAAAAGTAAGAGAATATTACTACAGATTTTTTTTAAGGATTCTAAGGTAAATAAAGGAGTTGAAACTGCATTCTTGATATTGAACTTTTAACTCATATCATTGATATCACCTTGATGTCTTTAATCAAGCATGTTAACTTAAAATTTATGTTTTATTTCTCTACCCTGTTTATGAGATTGCCAGTGAATTTAAGCTAAAAATGTTTCAAAATTATCTTAAAAATTTGAGTATTGTCTTACTTTCAACTCAATCATTTTTCTTTTAACCTTTATAGAATAATGATTTTTAATTATTGCTTATTTTTCAGGTAGTAATTTGTTGGTTGGCTATTTTAAATTTAAAATATATTTGATTTTTTAAGTGCTGATTAAGAATTTGTCTATGTTAATTAGAAATAGCAGTATTTCAACTAAAAACAAGTAGAAAAAAATCTTTTATAATTGCAGCATATCAGGATTGTAGTAGGGAAGTAGTACATTAACTTCGCAAACTCATTAACTTCATTAACTCTTTTGTAGCATCCATGAAAAACAGCATCATATTTTTAACTGGTCTATATATTATTATTGTACTTTTTTAAAAATTGTTTCCAAAAGAAGTAACTTTTACTTGAAAACATGGCTAATAACTAGAAAACTGTTGGTAAAAGAATGCGGATGTCACCCAGTCCTATGTGGGTAAGGACTAAGAAAAAAATATTGTAATTATGTAGGGAATGAGACATGCTTTTAAATTATTTTTTTTTTATGTTCATGTGAAACAGATGTAAAAATCATTTTTGGTTAAAAGCAGTCAATATACTTTTTTAATCATTAGTTTCTTCTACATTTTGAAGAGAAATTTCAGTAGTGAAATGGTACTCCATAAAACAGTGAACTAAGAGAATATTATGTAAAAAATTTTTAAGGATTCTAAGGAACATGAAGGAGTTGAACTACGTTATCAGTATTGACTTATTAACCCATATCATTAGAATAATCATACAACAATACCTATTAGAATAGAAAATATGTATTAGAGCTAAGTAATATGTTGCTTGGAGAATGGCCTATGATTGAAAAATTGTTAATCCAAAGATTCCCAAAATAAATGAAAGCAACAAGATATGATTAGCAGTTATGTGATTAATGGTTTGTTTTTTTTTTTTTTTTACTTTTTTGTGAGTTTCACATTGATATAAAGGTTTTATTAAAAGTAAGTGATATCTATAAAAACATTTTTATATCTGTCATCGAGTAAGTTTTTTTGTGTTATGTTTATTAAAAAAATAACTGGTAATTAAGGTGTTTTTTGTTTTTTTTTTTTCAGGAATATGAACATAAGATGTTACCTTGGCTGTATGTTTTTGCAGTTTTTACTATTTTACGGTTTTTGGGATGGCTATTTTTCTCAATTGTGAATGATTTAATATTTGGTTACAACATAACTATGTGCCTTCTTTGGACAGTATTTTGTGCAATAAATGTTTACGGTTGGATACTTGTCTACTCTTTGTACTTAGAACTGTGTGATCTTACTAAACTTGAGGATCTTGCACATCTCAGAGTAAGAATTTTATTTTATTGATTGCATTGTCATTAAAATAATTTTTACAACACTTCCAATAATATTAAATAAAAGTGTCAGCTTTATTCTAGTGATTTGTTTTAGCTTTTTTATGTTGTGAGAGCAGCATGTATGATGTTTTCATAAGATACAATAATTTTTTTCCCCTTAAGTGTGTTATAAATAATAAATAAGTAAAATAATAAACAGCACAAATCTAAAACCTGGTGAATGAATAAAAACACAATTCTTCACATATCTATAAGTCATTCATCAAGAGTTTGTAGTTAAAGACTGCAGCATGGGATTGAATGCAACAAGCTCAAGGATCATTTCATTTTAGTTTGATGTTTTTAGTAGTTATTAAAGTAAAGTTATTAAAATATCCAAGAACATTTAATCACATGTTCTTGGATTGTTGATGCCTCGTTTAGTTTTCGTATTATTGTTATTTGAGTGTAACATGTTTAAGTATGTTGATTTTTATACTGTACGATTTTCAGGTACAATGTTACAACGTAAAATTTTACATGATACTGGGGGAAATTTTCACAGAAATGTTTCAACTTTTGAAACAAGCGTATGGAGATTATGCTCTGGGTCATACACAGTGTTACGAATGGTTTTTACAATTTGAAAGTGGTTGTCAGTCAATTGAAGATGATACTAGACCAGGAAGGCCTTCTACTTCAACTGATGACCCCTTGTTAAAAAAAAATCAACAATCTGATGCATGCAAATCTCCGATTGACTGTCAGGGAACTTGCAGAGGAAGTTATATCTCAGTTGAATTGTGCCATGACATTTTGACTGAAAAATTGAAACGTGCATAGAGTTGCAGCAAAGTTTGTTCCTCATTTCATGCTCAAACAGTAGAAAAAAACATTGAGTGGATGTTTGCTGACAAGTTCTTGAATAAGCCAATGACGATGACACATTCATGCAGAGTATCATAAAGGGAGATGAAAGCTGGTTTACAGCTGTGACATTGAGACAAAGTTTAATTATCACAAAGGATTTCCATGCCCCAAGAATGCACATCAGTTTCGATCCAGAGTCAAAGTGATGCTCTCTGTTTTTTTTTTGTTTTAATGGAATTGTTCATTTTGAATTCTTACCTCAAGGTGAAACAGTGAACCGTACATAATATCAAGGCATTTTACAATGGTTATGTGAAAAAATCTGCAGCAAGAGATCAGAGTTATGTTGAGACAACTTTCTTCACCACGACAATGTACCTGAACACTGAGCTTTGTCAATTCATCAAGTTTTATGCCAAAAATCAGATGAATATTCTGCTCGCTAGACCTGGTTCCTAGTGATTTTTTCTTATTTCTGAAATTAAAATCTGATGAAAGAACACCATTTTGAGACTATTGATGATATTAAAGCAAATCCTTTACTGATCTTAAAGGCCATTTCAAATGAAGCTATTCAGGAGTGCTTTGCAAAGTGGAAACAATGGTAGGAAAAGTGTGTAGGAGAGGGGAGTACTTTGAAGAGGACAAGGACCAATAATCTATAAAATTAATTATAAAGATTAAAAAATAAAGTTTGGTTATTTTCTGAACAGAGTTTGTATAATGGTAAAATATAATAATTTGCAGAAATTATTACTGGATTCTGTTAAATTTGGATTATGTAATAAAACATTATTATATTATATAACATTAAAACTACATAGAGTAAATATTTCCAAAAGTATGGAGTGAAATTTTGGGTATTGTAATGGGGGTATTAAATGAAGAATTAGAATTTGTGATCTAGTGGGGAAAAAACAGGAACCGATGGTATTTGACAATCACCAGTTAGATGAGCTTCTTCCTAACTCAGGTGAAATGGTATGACTGTGTCACCAGAAATGTTACCAATAGATGAATATTGTCTCGTAAAATGCAGTCGTGCATTATTGAGACCTCCAAGGTGACTCGAACGGCATATATCAAATAATGAGAACTTGATGCAGGCAGATAAGAGAGAGATTGCGTAAGATAAAATAAAATTATGTTCTGGTGTTTTGGAATGAATATCTACTGGAAAATTTTAGTGTTAAGTTAGTTTTACGAATACGATACTCTGTAATTATTATTTGTTGTAGTAAATTGTTTTAAGTGCATTAATTTATTTGTTTTTATATAGTGCTTAACAGTCTTAAGATTTTTTTTTACGACAGATGGGTACAATGGCTTCTCTAAATGCCTCAACAACTCATTCATTAGCTGGTTCTCGGCCTACAACACCTCACAGCACAGTTTCCACTGCTCCAGCCATGTAACATAACAGGTATATTATCTACTAATTTTATTTTTTTACATAATTTGTCAGTAAATTTATATAATTAATTAAAATTCATTTAAAAAGAAAGTTATTTCATTTTAATAACTTATTTGTCAAATGAAAGTTGAAACATTATCACTTTTATAAAATAACAAACAGCTATTTTTTTTGTTTTTTATTTAACGAAAATTGGTTTTAATATTAAAGAATTATGTAATTGTATTAGTACAATAAAATCCCAGTTTTCTGATTTGAAATTAACTCTGAAAAAATAAAGGAAATCTAAGTAATTTAAAGTAATCTAAGTTTATGATAAATTACAATATAGAATTAAGAAATCTTTTTAAGTAAAATTAGATAATAAATAATAAAAAAGATATACACTAAATATTGATAGGCTTAATTACAGCACATTTAAAATTACTATATTAAGATGAAACAGAACACAATCATTTGGCATCTAAGAAAATAACTTACTTTGTGCCAGGGATGCAGAAAATGTTTTAGCACACCAAATTTTCACAAATTGCACTTTGTGATATTATACGCATTCATATAGGTAATATTTCCTGACGGAGAGTCTTATTCTTTAAGACTTTTAGGGATTGGCGTCCCCACGGCCCTAGCCTCTGCAGCTTTTCTTCCCACTACACACTGAGCTGCAGAACATTTTAAACTATACACATACTCTACACCAAGAACACTACACTATTTACAACATACAACTCCACAACATTCTACACTACTTCTTTTTACAAATACACTCTGTGATGTTGTGACACCTTACGAATCGCAATTGTATCCCAAGGTGGGAACTATCGTGCCGATGGGTGAATGGCTCTACGTAGTGAGTCTCGAACGATTTCCTCTGGGCACCTGGGCAAACCCGGTTGTAATCTATCTCTAACTCCAGTACGTGTGTGCTCTGCTGGAGTGGTCCTTTATATCGCCGGTACTCGTGGGAACAAAATTTGTTCATCACAAATTAACTCTACAATGGTTGGTGGTCTATCTAAAAAAAACCACCAAAACTAACAGTCTTGTGAAAGGCCTCGTTTGGCATTGTCGGATGAAAATAACAGTTCAGAAGATATTACACAATTAACCGTTGAGAGAGCAAAACAATCCAAAAATATTAGATTTATAGTACTAAAAAATAGCCAGGAAGGTGTGTCCCCTCCAAAAGGTCTCGCCTTTCTTAATTAATAAAGTAACGGGTTCAAGTGGCTTCCCAAAGAATGTAAAAAAAATTGCGTGATGGATTGATTTTGATCGAGACGTACAACGAGACGAGCAAAGTCGATTTGTGCTGCATCTGACAAATTTGGGTGGTATAAACATACATGCAGAATGCCACAAATCCCTAAATATAAGCAGGGGCATAATTTTTTGCCGGGACCTTACAGACGTGAATGTATCTGAAATCGCTGAAGAATTCCGGTCTCAAGATGTTGTAGAGGTCAAGCATAAACGAAAAAACAGGGAGGAATGGAGGAACCAACACCTTCCCTCATTCTGACTTTGTCTCCCGCTACTTCCTGAAAGGATTAAAGTAGGTTACGTATCAGTAGGATTAAAGTAGGTTCAAGTGCGACCATTCATTCCTAATCCACGGCGATGTTTCAAATGCCAAGAATATGGTCACACAACAACATCTTGCCCGAAAACAGAGATCTGTGCTTTTTGCACAAAGGAAGAGCACGACACTGAATGCACTGATGAAAAATGTGCAAACTACAGCGGTCCACATACAGCTCTCTCGCGAGATTGCCCAACCTTCAAAGAAGAGAAGGCAATCCTCAAAATCGCTACCGAGCAGAAGCTTTCCTTTCCGGCAGCATGCAGAGAGTATAAAAAAACCATTAACTCGAGGAACCTGGTTAAACCAGATGTGTCCTTCGCCGCCGCTACATCAAAGCAAACTCCTGCAAACCAAGATAGTCAGCAGTGTGGATCCTGCAACGAATTGAAAACTTATACAGATCTTATCCGATCAAGTAGCCTCCCTCACAGCCACTATATCAGAGCTGACCAAGGCGAACAAGCGTCTAGTTGCAGTTAGTGAATCAAACAGTGGGATTCCTCTCAAAACTCCTGTTGTCAGAATCCTGACTACACGGACAGTAGTTAATATATCAGGTGGTAAGCCACCAAATAAGCTCCCTGAGAAGAGAGCCCATACAACAACCTCTACTGGGATGTCATCCACATCATCCCAGTCATCAAAATCTCCCCCTCCAACACCACGTATGCTGGAGGATATGGTTGAGGAACCGCCCTATCCACGGGCATCAGATTTCCTAAAAATGAAAAACCAGATCACCTATAACTAACTCTTTCATATACTTATCTTTATTCCATCATTTAACTACATTTTATATATGAACATCATTCAGTGGAATGTTAGAGGTCTTTGGTCCCGCATTGAAGATGTTAGAGTATTGATGTGCACACATGATCCATTAATCATGTGTTTCCAAGAAACACATCTATTGCAAAAAGATGTGGTTACACTCAGAGGCTATGTCAGTGAGAGATACGACTGCGTGTTAGATAGCAGAGAGAGTGGTGGTGTCACTATTTTCATGTGAAATGAGGTCATAGCTAGTAAAATACCACTGGTTACACCTATTCCTGCGATTGCTGTTAAAATCATCGTCCCATTTAAATTGCATATCTGTGCAATTTGTATCTCTCGCCAAACTCTGATTTCAGTACTCTAGAAATATCAAATCTCCTCGCCCAAATTCCATCGCCAGCGTTAATAGTAGGAGACTTCAATGCCCACCATATTTCCTGGAGCTCAAGTCTGTGCTCCACTCGAGGAAATATGATAAATAGAGTGAGACAAGACTTGGATCTCTGTTTATGAATGATGGATCATATACATTCATTTCCTCATCAACTGGAACACTGTCAAGCATCGATCTTTCCTTTTGCTCGCCGAATCTGCTCCCTCGCCTTAATTGGTCTGCTTGTGATGACCTTTTCGGTAGCGACCACAGGCCAATCATTATACGCTTTGAGGTCGAGCGTTTGGTGAGTAAAAGACCATGAAGATGGATCATTGGAATGGTTACCAGTGTGCCTTCCCATCTCAGTATGATGATTGTGCAGATGCCGTAGATGAACTTTCCTCCTTCACGTCTCTCGTACTTGAGAATGCCAATAAATGTATCCCACAAAAAGTGGGAAACCCCAGACGTCCTTCCGTTCCATGGTGGAATAATAATTGTCAACATGCCATCAGGAAGTGAAGGTAAGCACTGCATAAGTTCAACTGCAGGCCAATGTGTGAACATCTGGAATTATACCACAGAGATAGAGCAGAATGTTGTCAGGTATTCTTAGACTCTAGAAGGAAGTCATGGAGGAAATACGTGGACACCATCACACGTACTACTCCCATGTCTGTCTACTGTGTGGAAAAAGATCCGTACAATCTGCGGATCTCCAACACAATCCATTCTCGGGCTCATTCATGAGGGTG
>JAAAKQ030038931.1:0-16813 GCA_010016005.3 Zanna intricata
TATATATATATATATATATTAAAATAAAGCATTATTTGATATGGTTACTGAAGAAGAAATAGGTTGCACTATAAAAGTTGTTTAATAAAAAATATATAAAATTAGTCTGGTTAAAAAAATAACATTTATATTTATTTATTATAATAATTTTTTTTTTTTTTAACATTTCATTGAGATTATTAATTTTAAATTTAATTCTATTTATTTATCATATTGAAAAAGTTATTTATAAAATTATCAGAATTAACTTTAATAAAAAAAAAGATGTAAAACTACTTGTGAAATAATAGAGTTGAATATATTTGTTAATGAATAGTGTTATTGTATGACATAAGCCATATATATACAAATATTCCAGATTATGACATGTAAAGAATTAAAAATGATTTATTAAAAACAAAAATAAATAATTTCCTAACTATAACATAACATAACATATGCATGAAAATTTTTTTACTTTTGGTTGCACATTTTATTTACAAGCCTACGTGTGACTGTTGGAATGGCTTTTATCAGAATCGTAGTAGAAATTTATTTAAGAAAGATTGTAAAAACTGTAGACTCATATTACAGATGTACTTTTACAGGTGAAACCTGTACAATCATTCCTCTAATTTGCAGTATTAAAATTAACATTTAATTATATTAATTTAATTAAATTATGTTGTAAAAAACTATCTCAAATTAAAGAAAATAGAACTTTGTATTTTTTTGATTTAATGAAAAATAAATCCATTTATTTCAGTATTGGACATATCAATACATTTTATTATCTGTGTTTTACATTATATTATGGTTTTAAATTCTTTATAATGGCTATAGAATGACATATAAAATTTATTGCTCTGTTTTAGGGAGAGAAGATTTTTTATTTAATTAAACCAACTCTTGCCAATTTATCACTGTACCAACGTTGGATGACTTCTAGTACACAGTATGAGACATTTTTTGGGGATCAGGTAGGATAAAATTACAATTTATTGTACAATGAATTACAAATTTGGTTTTAGTTTTACAATAATGACTAATAGTAAAAATCATCCCCTGTATTGGTATATAATGAACTCTATTATATTTTGTGTTGTTGCTTGACAAGTTACCACCATCTGTGTGTAAAATTCAGTAAGTTATATTAAATGTAAAAAATGTTTTTATTTTTATTTAAAAAGAAAATCATGGATTTTAAACACTGTATGAAACAAGAATGTTCAGAGACCATAAAAAAGAACTGTATGGTTTTGAAATGGATCAGAAATATGATGTAAAAAAAAATTGTATTAATAGAGATTTGAAACATAATTTCTTGCTAATATTAATTGTACCTCTTAAACTCTAAAGTTTATTTTGTTTTAAAACTTATGTCTGATAAGTGATGACCACCATTTTGCTCACATTCAGGGAAATGTACCTGTAAGTTTTCCATTGCCTTTACTGTTATTTTTTTCAGTATTGCTGCTATTTTATTGCAAATAGCTAACTTCAGTTCTTAAGTTGTTGGCCTTCTGACATACACTTTTGCCTTCAAATATACGTATAGAAAATAATCATAAACCAACAGATCTACAAAACAAGCATGCCATGAAAGCTCACCATTTATTGATAAGACACGTTCTGGAAACATCTGTTATAGCTTATTCATCGAGATTCTTGCTGTGTATGCAGTACCTCCATCCTATTGATTCCATATCTTTGCAGTATTAATTTCAAGACAATGTAAGTCTGTTGCAAGGAGATAATTCTGCATTTCCAAATAATGAACTGAAGTAATGGAAACTGCTCGACATTCTCTTCATAAAAATATGGACCTATCACTCTGAATTTAGCCATTGTGTACCAGACTTTACATGTTCACAAGTGACCTTTTGTGAAGCTAATGAGGATTTTCTACCACCCAGTACCGGAAGTTATGTCTGTTCACCCTGCCAAAAAGGTGGAAGTGGGCCTCATCTGACATTATGATAATTGTGTCATTAGTAAGAATATTTTTTAATTGAATCGATACAGTCTTTTCTATTTTGAAAATCACATTGGTTAAATTCTTGGAACTACTATAATTTTTATGGATGAAAATGAAGATCCGTATGCAGTAACCTATGAATATTTCAATCTGATTCATCCAGCAAATGCCATGTGTGGTAGGGAGCCCTGGACACCTGATTATTGACTGAAACAAAGCTTCAATATTTAAGGGAGTATGACTTTACGTAGGTGTGGGTTTCCTTTTTAAAGATAAAGCGGTTTCTCTAAAATTATTAACCCAACTCATTACTTCATTGTGATTGGGAATACTACCTACTCCAAAGTTTGTATGAAACAATTGCTTAGTTTTGACTACAGAATAGGCTGAAATAAAATATGTCTATAATGAACAATATATAGAATGTACATATATAATGAACAACATTGCCATGCAACATCATGCATGATGTTCATTCTAGTCTATTACTACTGAAATGGCATTGAGTGAGGTGTACAGTGTCATTGGTCCAGTTCTCCCCACTCAAGTAGGCAAGACAGGCTGATTTAAAACCATCGGTTTTTCTGCTTGTCCCTATAGTTAGTGTTATCATTACCACCAATTTGCATAGTGATGAGCATTTATGTTAAACAATGTTTGATGGAGTTTCCTTTTGATGGCATAAATTGGATAATGCTCTTTCAATGCCACAAGCAAAAATTAAAAATAAATAAAGCTTGAAACTAAACATTTAAGGTGAAAAACAATTTCCACAATCTATTTTTTAAACAACTGGCATATCTGTCAGTCTTTGTCCATTACACTGCCAACACTTTTGTGCAATAACTTAAAACATTTTATTTTTAAATGTATGTTTTTCCTGAAAGTCATTTTTATCTCTAATTTAGGCTTCCTTTAGTAGTGTGATTATTTATTATGTAGATAAAGAATGACATTTTTGTTCTTATTCAGTATATCTCTAAAGCTGTGATTTAATGTTAGAAAAAGGACACAAGTAAAATTGACATTATGTACTATTAATAATTATTATAATATAAAAATAAAATTATTTTCACTATAAAATGACATAAAAAACCAATTATATTTAATTTACATTTATAGGTATATTTTTACAATTTTTCTTCACATAATAATAATAATAATAAATTTAAATTAAATAGACTTATTTGTATGCTGTAATCCTGTCTGCATAAATGTGACTTTTTATCAGTTTCATATAATTTGGCTATTAATTATTAGAATTTCTTTTCAGTTACATCAAATGATTCATTAAAATTATCTCTTAATGGTTTTACATAAAACTTTAAAAAATAATTCATTTGGAATAATTTACATTATAAGATATCTAGCAAGTATGTAATAATGTTCAATAAAAAGATAATTGTTAAATTTTAATTAATCTGTTTTAGCAAAAAATTTACTGTTAACTTATTTTTTACATACATAGGTGACAGAGATGTATACCCGTTTTGGAATGAACACGGCACAAGTAATTTTTCACTAAACTTTATTATGTTGGCTGGAATACGTGGAGAAACAGATGCCATTTATGTAAGGTGGCAAAACTGACATCTGGAAAGGATGACCATCTTCCCTGATTCATGTTTCAAGTCGAGAAATGAAGCTGACCCACATCTGTTCCAGTGTTTGCCAGTCTGTTATTATTTCCTTAGGTTCTGTCTTTTAAAAATAAACAAAACTTTAGTGCGGATTCTAGTATACATATCCTTAATTATATTTTATGTTTGCAGATTTTTTATTTCAATTATGTTTGTTTATTTAAAATTATTAAAATGAAAAATATTATAGTAGTTAGTATGAATATTTCAAAACATTCATTCACATGAGGATATTGAGTGTGAGGTTGGGCTATCTCGTAAATTTATATTATAATGTATTGAGAAAATTAATTGATAAACAGAGACTGATCTTATTTTTTAAAACTGTAGTACTTTATATTTTAAAATAATAATAATTTCTTGGTTGGGAGGCCCTAGTAAAGTTGTTAAAGATAAAGTTCTTGCCCATTTTCTAAAAAATAAAATAGACCAAAGCGACTTCCTTTTCTGATGGTTCTTCCAGTGTGATAAAATTGATTATGTTCAGATTGAAAAGAAAAATATTTGTGATATAGATAAATCATAAATTGAAGTGGATAAATATGCTGCATATTAAATGCTGATTAACTGGGGAAAAATGATGTAGGAAGTGTCAAAGCCTGGAAGTTTGTGAAAAGAGTGAAATGCAGTCCTATATTTTTGAATATGTTATTAATTACATACATAACATTGTACTAATTTTATTTTACAGGTAGATGTATGTTATAAATGCACTGTTAAAGCTGGTAATACTATGTTTATTCCAACTGGTTGGATCCATGCTGTTCTTACCCCAGTAGACTCGATTGTGTTTGGGGGAAATTTTTTACATAGTCTAAACATACCGATGCAACTTCAGTAAGTGTTTGTTGGTTTCTTGTAAACCTTTAGTGTATTATTAGTACATTTATGCTAGCATTTTTTAAGTGTAAAATAAGAAATCTATTAATGGTAATTCTAAGATAAAGATTTTTATTTGTGCTATAATATATTTATATCTATATTTCTGTAGTTATTAATTGTTTTTAGTTTAAATGACTTAAAGTACACTGTAAATCTCAGTATAAAAATATTATATTTCTGCTTGTATCCCAGAGCTGAAATTAATATGTTTTTAAGTGTGTTAAATTACAAATTAATTATAGAAAGATAAATAAAAATAGCTTTTATTATTAAAAACAAGTTACTCTTCGGGCCAAGTAAATCTCAATTGATTTTTTTATCTCAACAGCTTCTTAGCCTTTTCAAGCAGCTCTATGAAGTGTTATAAATTAAAAGCATGTTAACACCCAAAAGAATATAATTATATTTTGTTAATATTAAATAATAATTATTTAATTCTGACAAACTACTTCTTTCATTCTCTGAAAGTTCAAACGAATAATATTATATGTTTAATGTCAGATAATTTTGTTTGAATGAAAGTTCTTAAATTTTACTATAAAAAAGAGAAAAAATGTACTATTAGAATAAGAAATGAAGTACGTATGCTTAAAATGGAACTTACCTTGGTAATTTATATGTAGGTAAAGAGGTAAAATGTATGTTGTTTGTCCAAAATATGTTTTTTTTTCATTTATATGTATTTTAAATTTAACTTATTTTCTTTTATATTAAATTTTTTTAAGATACGTTCTGTTTTATGAACAGATGCTCTTAAAGAGTAGAATCTGACTTCTGATCTTGTATGTTGTTATGCTTTGAGAGGAAGTACCATGTTTGATCTTCGATGTAAGTTATTAATTATTAAAAATAAGATGGTAGGTTTTACTTTTACTGTAAATGATTAATTGAATTTTATTTTTTACATTTTTTATAATCTTTAAACAATATTATACCCTGGGAGTCTGTGAGTAAGTAAAAGGTGAACACACACATGCACACATATGCGCACACACACACACACACACACCACACATATAGACACAGACATACATACACACTCACACATACATCATATATGTGTGTGTCCCAAAAGAATCCGACCTATTATGAATTCTCCTTGCTGATGTTATTCTTTGTCATCTGGCTTGTGGCATCCTTCAAAGTAATCTCCATTTGACCATACCACACACTCCCATCTGTTTTTCCACTTTCTGAAAGAGTTCTGGAATTTAGGTTTTGGAATGGCCTTAATTGCTCTCCGTCGCATTCTTCTAAATCATTTCTGTGTCGTTGAACTGGTGCCTTTTGAGTGGAATTTTCAGTTTTGAAAACAGCCAAAAGTTGCAGGGGGCTATGTCGAAACTGTAGGGAGGCTGGCAAAGACACCTAATTTGGTGTTTTGCCAAAAACTGTTGCACAATGACTGATGAATGTGCTGGTGCATTATTGTGATGAAGAAGCAAGTTGCCAAAAAATGCAGCCATTTTCTTCTCACTGCATCATGCAATCTTCTGAGACCTTGAAGGTAAAATTCTTTGTTAATCATCTGACCTGTTGGAGCATATTATGATGCACAACACCTTCATAATAAAAAAAAAAAAAAAACAGTCAACATTGCCTTGACATTGGTCCAACTTTGATGTGCTTTTTTCAGTAGTGGCTCGGATGGAAGCTTCTACTGTGAAGGCTTTTGTTTTGTTTCAGGTTCATAACCGTAGACCCATGATTTGGCAATGGTAATTGTCTTTTTAAGCACATCTTCATCATTAACGACTGTTTCCAAATTATCCTGAGTGACTTCGAAGCAAAGGTTTTTCTGTTTCAATATTGGAATGAATTTTAAACAAAAACAAGTCATTTCCAAATTATTGGTTAGAATTTTCCAAACACTTGTGTTAGAAATTCCAAGATCACTTCCTAGTTCATGCGCAGTCAGACAACGATCTTTTTCAATTGCAATTTGCACATGCTCAACATTTTCTGTGTTGAGCGTGTTATTGTGGTTGAAGGTCGGCCAGAATGTGGTTACTCTCAACAGATGTACGGCCATTTTTAAACTGCTTGTACCACTCTTTTATTTGTGTTTTGCACATACACTCGTTTCCAAAGCCTTCTGCATCATTTCAATAGTTTCTGCACAACTTTTTTCAAGTTTGAAGCAAAACTTCATGCAAATTTGTTGACCTGATCTCTCCATCAATTTCAGTGATTACAAAATCCGACGAACATCAACAAAGCACTCTAAACAAAAACACACTGTGCATGAACTACTATGTTCTGTTGATAATTGCAGCATCTAGCTAGTTCAGGAGAAGTTACTGGTTATGCTTGTACCTCACAGAGTTTCGCTACAGACTATTAGTGTGGAGATTTGAAGGTAGGTTGGATTTTTTTGGGACACCTTATTTATATGTCCATGTTTATATATGTTCAATTATAATTTTTATTTTATTTCAGAGTTTATGAAATTGAAAAGAAAATTCGTACACCAGAAAGATTTAGATTTCCAGCATTCGAGACAATAAATTGGTATGCTGCTAAACGATTATGTGAAGAATTAAAAGATATTAATGAAGAAGGTTCAAAAGTACCAAGTCATCTTCTAGTTGGTGTTAAGGCTCTTTTGCTCACTTTAAAACAGTGGAGTCAGGATAAAGATGTAAGTGCCAACATTTTTTAGGTTATATTCATGTACTGAATACCAAATAAAGGGAGACCAATATCTGATATATCATTATGAGTTGCAGTGGCGGCTCGCATATAGGTATTGTTGAACAGCAGAAGCCTTTATTTCCACTTGAAATTATTAATAAAATTTAATGTAATGAGTCTTTCTTTACACTTGTGCAAAATAAAATCCTTTAGCTTAATGTCAGTAGCCGCTCCCCAGTTTATGAAAAAGATACAAAATTCTTGATATGGAACTGTGCACTTCACAATTCCAGCAGCGTGGTGTTTGGTTGTTGTGTGCATGCACAGATAGAAAGTTGCACATGAGGCTGTGAGAGAGAGAAGAGAGCACTGTCGGCCAGCAATATGAGCCAGGGTTGGCTCTTACATTGCGACCCTGGTGCACTGGTGGAAAGTAGTTTTTTTTATTCAGCATGTGTATGGAACGTACTGTGTTTGTTTCCTTTTCTAGTTAAGTTGGGGGAAAGGAATATGAAAGTGGTTTAGTTGTTTTTTTCAATAGTGATCAGAATATGGCGAAAAGCAAGGGCTCTTTGATTGTCCAAAAGAGTAGGTAATTAGTAAAAACTAATTATGTATTTGTTTCTGTGTACATAGAAATTTCAATTGAGCACCATTGGACTATAGTATTTTTAAGCAGACGTTTTATTAAGTTATTATCTAATAATGCTAAAAAATATTTTCTGTATTGACATTTTATTATTTATTCAGTAAAACCAAATACCGTTTTTAAGCACAATGTGCTAGAAACAGATTTTCTGGAGCAGCACACCCACTAATTTTTAGCAATGAGCCACCATTGATGAGTTCATATCATTATATGAAATGGAATTAATATTGAAAGCATAAATCCAAACCTTGGGTTCACTAGTTTTAAAAAAATAGAAGTTTTTTTTTGTTGAGCATCTTAATTTAAAAAATATTTTTTAGATGTTCTCTTACAAAAATTTTTTGTCATGAGTTCATGAACTCATTCCAGAAACTTAATTTGCTATTTTTCTGCCATAATTTATCAAAATGAAATTTTTATTTTGTTTTAAATATAATTTATTTTATTCTGTAATATTGTTTTTGAGCAGTTATTCAGTTTAACCCTTAACAACCGCACTGATCAGAGACAAATTGCCGTGCTGACTAAATTTACTTACACGCAGTCATCTACATCCCCACCCTTTCGTTATTTTTTATTAAAAAAATTTCAAAAAATTACAATAGGTTAAAAAAACTCTCCATATTTGTATAAATGAAATGTCATTTCAATGCAACCAGTATAACAATTACTACAGATATAAATAAAAATCGTCCTTTTTTAATTACATAAAATTTGTGTAATTCAATTCAAGAATTTTATCTTTTTCTTTTGCCTATAAATATGTTTTTTACGATTTTTTTTTGCTCTACGTATAAAGCAGAGTTCCTTGATTTGAAAGAAACTGTATTTTCTAAGATAGGTTGAAAATTGTGAGAGATCTAATCGCATAAAGAAGACAATATTTAGAAAATAATTGCACATATGGTTCATCTACATTGTCTTCTGCTAAAAGTTCCCGTAATCCTTCATCATCAATAAGTCTATTCATGTTAAAAAAATAATAATAGTAACAGGTAAAATAAGTCAGCTCTGAAAAAAATTTAAGTAAAGTAAGTAAAAAAAAAATAAGTAAGTAAATCTGAAGTGTGCCCTATACCGCCAAATTACAAAAATAACCACACATGCACTCAAATGATTATTTGTACATTTATATGACCACATAAAGGTTATTACTGTATAAAAAATATATACTCTTAATGAAAAAATTAATTAAATTAAAAAAATAATAATAATTGCAATGATATTCGCTAAGAGAAACAAGCAGTATGACAGTATGAGGCAATGTGTATAAAGGTAGCTCTGGGAGGGAGTATGGTTAGTCATTCTGACCACACTGTGCCGGAAATATACGTTGTAGTAAAAATAACATACCTTTTTTGTATTCAACAAAATGTCCTTCTATGAGTTTCTTTGCATTCTGTATTATATTGTGAAATATAAAGTGTAAACACCAAGCTAGTGGGTTGAAAAAATCTAAAATAATAACAAATAACTGAGTCACGTCCTAAAAGTTATATGTTTGGTCAAAAATCGTCATAAAACTGTCAAACTTCATGCCTGTCAACCGAACAAAAGCTATTATAATATTAGACAGAGTGTAGAACACACACATACAAACAAAATCTTTGTATGACAAAGATAAAACGAGTAGGAAATCATATATCTCGCTCAGAAGGGTCAGATTAGGCCTTCTCAAACCGGTCATAAACCTCTATGAGAAAGGTGTATAAAAATGTTCCCATTTATCCTACAATACATTGTGATAGCTTGTTGGAAACAAGGTCTGCTTGTGGCGACCTATTCAGTACTGACCACGGGCCAATCATTATACACTTTAAGGTCAAGCGTTTGGTGAGTAGAAGACCATGAAGATGGATTGTTGAAAAGGCTGATTGGAATGGTTACCACAATGCCTTCCCATCACAGTATGATGATGGTGCTGACGCCCTTGACTAACTTTCCTCCTTTACATCTCTCATACTTGAAAATGCTAGTAGGCATATCACATAAACATCGGGAAACCCTTGACGTTCTTCCGTTCCGTGGTGGAATGAAAATTGCCAACTTGCTATCAGAAAGCGAAGGCAGGTGCTGCGCAAATTTAACTGCAGGCCAACCAGTGAACACCTAGCTTTATATCAAAAAGCGAGAGCAGAATGTTGTCTATTCTTAGACTCTAGGAGGGGGTCATGGAGGAAATACGTGGACACCATCGCACGCACTACTCCCACGTCTACTGTGTGGAAAAAGATCGGTACAATCTGCGGATCTTCAACACAATCCATTCTCGGGCTCATTCATGAGGGTGAACTCATAATAACACCCTTGGCAGTGGCAAATAACTTGGCAGATTGTTTCCAGTCGGCTTCCCTCACCTCAGCATACAGTGAGGAATTTCAGATGTACAAATTACAAATGGAATTATTATCTTTCCACCTTGGTGATTCAGTCGGTGACTTAAACACTCCATTCTCATACAGGGAGTTGTCACATGCACTTAACAAACTCACGTGACACCTCCCCTGGTCCCCTGGACCTTATAACATTCGTTTGAGCATGCTCTCATATCTTCCTAATTCGGCGCAACAACACCTTTTGAACATATACAATAACTTATTCTCCTCCCAAGTTTTCCCTTCCGTCTGATCAGAAGCCGTTGTCGTACCAGTACATAAACCTGGTAAAGATAAAGCAAGTCCCTCAAGCTACCGCCCCATTTTTTTGACAAGCATGTTATGCAAAGTAATGGAGAGAATGGTGAACCGCAGACTAATGTGGTATTTGGAGAGCCATAACCTTTTATCTCCAGAACAGTGCGGTCTCCGATAAGGGTGTGGACCATTTAGTGTCGTTGGAATTAGCTATCCAAAACACTTTCCTCCTCCGCCACTGCCTCACAGCTGTCTTTTTTTATATTAAAAAAGCGTTTGACACAGCCTGGCGGTGCGGTATTATTCTTAACACGCTTAAAGAATGGGGAATCAAGGGCAATATACTTGCATTTATTAAGGTTTCTAAATTGATCGAACGTTCTGGGTTCGGGTTGGAGATTCTCTATCGGGTAGTGCCGTCTTGGAGAATGGAGTGCCTCAAAGAAGTGTTTTAAGTGCTACCTTATTTTCCATAGCCATCAACAACGTTACTAAATGTGTGCAGCCACCAGTTTCATGTTCATTATTTGTTGATGATTTTGCAATATATACTACGTCCTGTTCAACAGTCACAGCAGAGAGATTACTACAGAACACAATATCTTATCTTGAAGCTTGGTCCAGGGTTACAGGCTTCAGTTTTTCACCCGAGAAAACTAAATGTGTAGTCTTTTCTCGGCTCTGGGACCCTTCCATTCCGCAACTATATCTCAACGGTGAGCTGATTGCTGTTTCCCCTGACATCAGGTTTCTGGGTTTAGTTTTTGATAGCTGTCTTATGTGGGTCAATCACATCAAACAATTAAAAGTGAGTTGCTCCAAACTGCTGGACATGCTACGAGTGCTTAGCAATACTAATTGGAGAGCAAATAGATCATGTATGTTGATTTTTTATTATTCCTTTGTTCGTTCCTGCTTAGATTACGGCTGCAACGCCTACTCTGCTGCGTGAAATAACGCCTTGAAGATGTTAAATGCTATGGCACTTTTAGATCAAGCCCTGTTACTAGCATACTTGTCAAATGCAGCGAACTGTAACTTTGGGATAGACGCGACCAACTTCTAACATCTTATTGGTCCTGTCTTAAAAGGCAACAGAATCATTCGGCTTTTACCGCAGTTTTTTTGAATCCGAATCTTCAAAGATATGAAGATCACTCACATTATACTTCACGTATGGGTATACGTGTCAGATGGTTACTAAGTATTTTAAACGTTGATGTACCTTCCGTTTTTCCAGCGTTTCAATGTTTATATCCTCTGTGGACAATCGGCGCTATAAATTTTAATTTTGATCTTACCATACACAAGAAGCTATCAACACCATCTATCTTTTTTCAGCAATGCTTTCATCATATTGTTTCCAATATAAACCCTGATAGGATAATATACACTGATGGATCAAAAGAGGATGATACTGTTGGTTGTGCATTTGTTGTCGGTGATAGGATATATATGTTTGGTTTACCTGGCATGACAAGCGTTTTTACAGCTGAACTTTACACAGTAAATAAGGCGCTGAATATCGTTAATCCTAATTGTTGAAATATCCTTATTTGTAGTGACTCGTACAGTGCTCTCCAAGCCCTAGACAACTTCTATTCAAAACATATTATTGTCATAGAAATACATAATGCAATCACCGAGTTGAACCATTGCAACACAGAAGTGAGTTTCTGCTGGATCCCTAGCCACATGGGGATTCCGGGAAATGAACGTACAGATGCCACAGCTAAGGATGCATGTAGTGAGCCACCTTTCACTTCACGTGTTACTTCATGCGATTTTATAAATTTTACTAAACTAACTCTTCGCGCAAAGTGGCAAGATTATTGGACGACTACAGTTGATAACTAGCTGCTGTATATTAAAGAATCTGTGTTGCCATGGGGATTCCTCATGTAGAAAAATTCGTCATGAGGAAGTGGTTCTTTGTAGATTGCGTATAGAACATACGAGAGCTACCCACGGGTACCTTATGTCAGGAGAGAATGCGCCAAGCTGTACAAGATGTAACTGCCGATTGACTGTATGTCATATCTTGATAGATTGCATATGTTATGCGGCTTTATGTCGCAAGTTTAAACTACCTGAGAACATTCGCCAGATCTTAAAAAAACAATAATACAGTGATAGACAGGGTTCTCAGATTCTTGCGACGTATAAATGTTTTTAATAAAATTTAGGGTTTATGTAGCTTTTACTTCTTCAATATAATATCTGTTAAGGGGCTATTTACACCCTTTACAGATTTTTAATTTTTATTTTTGTAATTTTTTTTTTTTTTTGTTATCTGTTAAGGGACCTTTTACACCCCTTACAGA
Source organism: Zanna intricata (assembly GCA_010016005.3). NCBI lineage: Eukaryota > Metazoa > Arthropoda > Insecta > Hemiptera > Fulgoridae > Zanna > Zanna intricata. Next base: position 12,720 of record JAAAKQ030038931.1, read on the forward strand.
TTTTTAATGAAATGTGATATTAGTTTTAAGATTTTAGTTAGTTTTAGCTATTAGTTTTTAGTTATTTTTTTAATTATTTAGTTATTTTTAATTATTAGTTTTAGTTAGTTTTAAGTTTTAGTTTTTTTTCTGTGATATTAGTTTTAAGTTTTAGTATTCTAACTGTGATATTAGTTTTAACATTTTTACCATTCTTAAATTTTAATCTAGTTTTAGTTTTAAAAAAATTTATTTTTAACTTTGATATTAGTTGTAAGTATTTAATAAAAGTAGTTTTTAAGTTTATAATAATCTTATTCTGGGCGATGATAACGTGGAGACGTTCTTTGCCCACGAAAAACACAAAAAAAAAAAAAAAAAAATTGTTGGAAACAGCGAATTGTTGCCAATAATCATATATAAATATAATAATTGTATGAATAAATTTACGCGCCTACAACTGTAATGAATGTAAGAGCCTACAAAGTAACAGATTACTGTTATCGCGTCCCATAAGGGTTAAACATTTTTAAATCAAAATTTCTTTGGAAAGAAAGTCCTTAAGTCTGAAAAAATTACATTCTGTAAAGGTGAGCCATAATATCTAGATCTCATTATACTATCAAAACATGATATTCATAGTTATTATAATTTTTTTTTATCAAACAAATCTGAACCACCATAAAGCTTCCTAACTTTTGTTAGATTATGCTAATTGTCAAAGTTTTTTCATTGTTACTATCTTCCATACTGTAGTCTTACATTTTCTGTTTGTTATCTTGAATCTCATTTGTTAAAAGTCTATCAAACACAATAATTTCACATCTGACTTAATTTTTTCTACTTTATTTCATTTTGAGCCCAGTTCGACTTTTTTTTCATGAACATATTCAATTGACATAGAATTAGCAGTTACATTGAATGGGCCACCACTTATATCAAGCTATTTCATTCTTCAGGACACTTGTTTTTTATTATTTGATAATGTTGGACTCATCATTTATATCATGTTTGTTTATTTTTTAATCAGTATCCAGAATTAACTGATTTAACTCCAACAAAGATAGCTTTAAAAGCGGCCAGTCTGTGCTTCCCAATTGATAATTATAAAACATTTTTGTTCAACAATAGAAATTCTATTTTATTATTTAGGTCCATATTGATTGTATTTAGAGTTGTTGGATAAATGTTAGAATTGTCAGTTTGTGTCCATGATTTGATTCCAGATTAACATATCATAGTATGATTTTGAAAATCTTGTTTAAGATTCATGTAGCAGTAAATTCACAATAATTGGGAGTTATTTACTATAATTTATTAATTCATTTATGAAATTGTTTGATTTATTTATTTATCTTCTAATTTATAAAACTGCTTGACAAAAGATTAAAAAAATAATACTTTTTTTAATTTAACTATAAGCTGCTTGAAATATAGTTATGAAAAGGATTTGCAGAAATAAAAAAAAACAACATAGAAAGAAGGAAGGATAAAAAAATGAGGTAATAAGTTCCAGATTGATAACGTGTAAATTTGAAACGTAGTAAACCTTCTCTAAACAGGTTCAACTCTTTATAGATCCTATTTAGAAGTGCAGTGTATTTTGAAAGAAGAAATGTTCAAGAACAATCCCTTCATCTCGTATTGAAGGAAATTAAGTTTCATGTAGGTATAAATGAGATTATAAAAGTTCATATAGTTAATGGCTGTCAGTATGATCAAGTATGTGCGGCAGTTGCTATAACTGGTAGTAGTGAGCATCCCGTCACAAATCACTCGTAAAGTTGGCATTGTCACTCATGAGCCTAACATGATCCTGTACCATATTTATTAAGAGTGAGGAATGAAGTGGTTTCCTGCTGCCTTCTTCAGTAAGCCTAAAATACAAAGTCTGTTCAGAAAATAACCTAAGCCGAGAGGTAGCATCTCGGCCTTTCATCTGGAGGTCCCGGGTTCGAATCCCGGTAAGGCATGGCATTTTTCATACACGCTACAAATCATTCATCTCATCCTCTGAAGATATAACCTAACGGTGGTTCCGGAGGTTAAAAAAAAAAAATTGAACATTTTTAATTACACACCAATAGAAATATTTAGTGATGTGCAGTTAGTTGGCAGCATTTTGTTCCACTTAGTCTCCTGTGTAACCACATTTCTTGGATTGTTGATATCTTGTTTAGTTTTTGTGTTATTGTTATTTTACTGCTATGTGTTTAAGTGTTAGTAGTAATTTTTATAATGTGCAATTTTCAGAAACAATGAAAAAATGTAAAATTTTGCAGGAAACTGGGGAAAACATTCATGGAAACCTTTCAACTTTTGAAACAAGCTTATGGAGATGATGTTGTGGGTTATATGCAATTTTGCAAATGATTTTCAAAATTTAAAAGCAGTTGTCAGACAATTGAAAATGACCCTTGACCAGGAAGTCCTTAAACTTAATCTGATGACACCCACCTTCAGAAAATCAACAATCTGGTGTATGCAAATTGCCTTGACTGTCAGAGAACTTTCAAAAGTGGTTAGCATCTCAATTGGATCATGCCATGACTTCTGACTGAAAAATTGAACATGCATCGAGTTGCAGCAAAGTTTGTTCCTTATTTGATGACCGAACAGCGGATCTAGTTGATGTTTGTTGGCAACTTCTTGAACAAACCAATGACAATGAAACATTGATGCAAAGGATCATAATGGGAGATGGAAGCTGGGTTTATGGCTACAACATTGAGACAAAAGTTCAGTCGTCACAATGGATAAGCAAAATATCTCTTATGGTCCAGGAAAGCAGGTCTGTGTTGATCCAGTGTCAAAATTATGCTGTCTTGTTTTTTTGATTTTAATGAAATTGTGCATTTTGAATTCTTACCTCAAGGTGAAACAGTGAACCATGATTATCGATACATTTTACAATAATTATGTGAAAAAATCTGTAAAAAGAGAACAGAGTTGTAGTGAGACAACTCATGGTTCCCATTCGCTATGACAGTGCACACCCGCACACTCAGCTTTGTCAATTCATGAGTTTCATGCCAAAAATCAGATAACTGTCCTCCTTCACACTCCCTACTCACCAGATGTGGCTCCTTCTGATTTTTTCTTATTTCCAAAATTAAAATTGGTGATAAAAGATCACCGTTTTGAGACTGTGAATGACCTAAAAACAAATTCATCATGGATCTTAAAGGCCATTTTAAATGAAACTATCCAGGATTGCTTCGTGAAGTGGAAACCCTGTTGGAAAAAGTGTGTGAATAGGGGAGGGGAGTACTTTGAAGGGGACAAGGACCAATAATTTGTAAATTTAATAATAGAAATGAAAAAAAATAAAGTTTGGTTATTTGGTAAACAGTCCTTGTAATGTTTTATATCAGCATGCCAAGCCCTCTGAAATAGACTGACACTCAATCCTACTAGAGACACCTTCGCTTTGTTTACCACAGTAATAAGTAAAATTGGTATAGGTAAAGTAGTAAGACACAGTAATATATCCCTGTCTGTGGAAAACAATGCCTTTAAATAAAATATTACAATAGTTATTTATAATAATAGATATAAATATCTTATAATAATTCTTATCTCTGCTCATTAGGGAGAAGCATAATCATACAGCCTGATTTGACGTATTAGTATAGTATTAATCTCATAGTATATACTTATAAAGGGTCCTCTATTTTGTTTGGAATTTTTTTTTTATTTTTAGAACTCAAAATAAAAAATTACTTTAAGTTTAGTTACCTGTTGGTAAGTGATTGTAATTTTTTTTTCAGACCAACAAAAGTAGGAGAGAAGAAATTCCACTGAGCGTTGAAGGTCCAAAATTATTAAAAAATTTGAGTAAGGAAATTCGTCATGCCGAAAGATATTTGAATTCCTTAAATCCACCTAAACCAGAACGAGAATCAAAAAGGAAGAAAAAAAAACCAGTTTATAAAGACTTTGTAGACTATTCTCAACCTCAGACAAATGTTGTCAATGAAGAGGTATGAGAGTTTTTTATCCTTTATTCCTATAACATTATCATATGTATATAGCTGTAAGCTCCCTCTACGAATCATGAGACCTTGCCGATGGTGGGGGGGCTTGCGTACTCAGTGATACAGAGTAGCTGGACC
>JAAAKQ030038942.1:3892-16813 GCA_010016005.3 Zanna intricata
ATTTATTTTATTATATTAGTTAATATATAGTTTTAGCTATTATTCCGTATAAGTATTTAATTGTAGTTATTATTATTTTACAATTATATTTATAGTAGGATAATGTAGTAAATAATATTATATAATTTAGATTTTATTTATTTATTTTTAGTATTAACCTATTACACAAAACTTAGTAAATGAGACTAGAATCATTCACTAGGCTGCAGTCTCAATGTAATGAGCATTTTTGACAGTTTTATTGTTCCCATCCTTCCTATTTATTTTATCATTAGTAAAAATAAGATTATTGCATTTATATAAAATTATGTTTGTAATATTTATGAAGTTTCAATACAAAGTTTTAACTAATTTGAAAAAAAGAAGGGTTTTCTTAATCCAACCATTATGTGAAAATCTATGGATTATCTAATTATTGAAGTTAATTTATTAATAATAACCACTTGATTTGGTTAGAGATAGTAAAAACATGAATTTTTCACATATTATTCAGCATTCTCTAACATTTAAAAATATATAATCATTATTTAAAAAAAAAAAATGAGGCATGATCAGGAACTGCATATTATGCAGTTTACTTTAATTATTATTTATAAAAATAAATTTTATAAATATTGAACAAAGGTGAAGTTGTGATGAGTTCACAAATAGCTGATGAAAATTTGACAAATTTTATTATAATTTTTATGATATTTTGTGGTAAATTCTAATTAACTTAATAACAAACTATGTCAGTCAAATAAAAAAGCTAGTTGATATCGGGAGAGGAGAAAATATTTATGTTTTTGTAATGTACATTCAAGCCTTTACTTACACAAAATAGATCAATTTTGATGATTATTTTTGTACTTTAATAAGAAAGCCTCTCAGGTAGTCTCATTGTATGATATTCATTCAAATCAGTCTGTACAAGTTTTTGAAATGAAAATGCACATGGCCACATTGCCCAATTTGAAGACTTTTTTATTTGTTTGTCACTACCATTGCTTAATGTTGGATGATAGTGGTAGCATAATTATATATATTTTTTTTTTTGAAAATTCAAATAAAACCACTTTACTAATTACATTCAGTATTAATTGCAACTTAACTTTCAAAACACAGTAAACAGAAAACCAATTATTGTTGTTACTTTGGTAAGTTACTTATCTGTTTACTGCGTTTTGGTGGTTAAGTTTCAGTTAATATTGAATTGTACAGGTGAGTTGATTGTGCAAGACTACACTTCATTCATGTGAATAAAGTAATACCGTACGGTAGTTCCAGAGGCTAAACAGAAAAGAAAAGAAAGGTCAGTCAAATAAATGTGTACACACTTTTAACTATTATAAAGAATTTATTTTCCTTTCTACAAGGTTAAAATTCTAGGAAACTTAAGGCTGCAGTCCATTTGGATAAATTAGGTGTACTTTCTGGTCATACTGAATGTTCCAAATTGTGATTTAAGTAAATGTTAAGCATCAATACATTTCTGAGTACAAATCAAAACTGATTCCGTTGCTTGCACCAAAGTGTCTAATGGGATTTTTACGCATCACTTGAATTTCATCCTAAAGTGTGTCCAGCTTACGTGGTTTACAACAATACACTTCATCTTTTGCTGTGCCCCATAAGAAAAAAATAGGCATAAGGCATGAAGAGCATGCAGAAAAGTTGATTGGTGTATCCTCTGCATCTTTTCCACTGGCCTGGTACATTTTGATCCAGGTATGCTCACACATGTGTTAGTGCAGCAAGTTCCCATCAACTAGATGGCGCCCAATTCACAACCTTTTAAACAGTAATTTCGGGATTATCTTCAGCCCAGTACAAAGTGATGACAGTTCCATTACGTTTGAATTGTACTTCATCTAACTAAACAATGCTACCCCATATTGTAAAATTTATTGCAGAGGATATAATTCATTATCTCCCTTAAAAGCAGTTTACATACATTATCAGTTTTTATAGTTTAGTATATTCATATTTGATACATTTTTACTAAAAGGTTTTATTTATTATACCATAATGAAATCAATTTTATCCTACATTAAACTCACGAGTAAAGTTTTGTGACCAATAGTTTACTAATGTTCAATAACTAAAGATTATTCCCCAAGTTATAAAACTATCCGTTGCATTATTTAAAGTGTAACTTTAATAAATACGATGACAGTTGTTTGTTTATGATAGATTGTTTTATCTAGATGAACAATCATCACTATAATTCTGTTTTTATTTGTACAGTTGTATTTGTTTCTGTTACTTTTAATTTCAAACACCTTTTTTGTTAATTTTATTTGTAACTCGTGATCATTTTTGTTTTATCTTTAATTTTTTTTATTTTATTTAAGGAAATATTAAAATAAAACTTTTTTAATGTTAAGGGTTTTTCTGTTTTACATCCCTTATTTGTTCCATGTATTTTATGCTTGTCAAATGTATTTCTCTAAAATACATCATTACTCGTGCTGGAACAATGCAAAATACACTACTCTAAAGAATTACATAAAATATTATTTCATATAAAATGAACTTTTGTCCACAGTCAATCTATATCATGACATTTTGTTGATTATGACTTAAGGCAATTATAACCAATGTGGTTAATTGTCTATTATAAAAAAGTAATTACTATGAAAAAAGGAATGAAGCCTATAGAAAAGAATTTAAAAGTTTAATTAAAAACAAGAATTGCTTAACATTCGCTTTTGGTTTTTAATTAAGTCACAAATTGTTAATTTAATACATTAATACAGCATGGGTTTGCCTCAGGTCTTATTGATAATTTTGTGTAAAATTAACCTCTTTAATAATGAGAGATAAACCGATTGAAGTATCATCTTTGAAAATGTAATTTAATTAAAATAAAAAAGATCATGCAATAAGTAAAGAGATATCTTGATGTTGTTTTATTAATGTTTATTCAATAAATCCAGCATCATATCTGTTGTTTACTCCCCAGCTACAATAATATACTTTTTCTATCACTCTTATTAGCTTTCCAGCAGCAAAGAATTCTTTGTCTTGAAGTTAGAGCCAATTTTTTAAATTTACTTTTACTTCCTTATCACTGAGAAAATTTCTTGAAAAAACGAAAAGAGCTCAAATAGGGCAATTACCTGGACTCTGAAATGGGTGTACCAGGATCATTCATATATAAAGTGGAATTTTGCCATGCGGATTGAGGAAGAAATGTGAATGTGATGGAGCTCTGTGGGTAATTTGTTGGATATGTATGGAGGGGGGAGCAACATTCGTAGGTCACGTTTTCATATCGTAGCAGATGTCTGACCAAGAGGTACCTAGTCCCTTGCACAATGGATTATAATCCAATATCTCGCCAACAAAGGTATCTAATCCTCTGAAATTTTGACTTTACTACAAGCACAGTTTGAAGCTGCCATCCTGACAAAAACTCCAAGTGTTTGTTTGGTCCAAAAAATTTAAAGTGGCCTTGATGCAGTGGAGAATGAAAGTCACAGTGTCATCCAGCATCAATTATGACAATATTCAGGCTGTTCGTGACCTTGTGGAAGGTGATCATCGCACAACTATCACTGAAATTACATCTGAGATAGGCATAAGTGTTGGGAATATGTACAATGTTTCCAATCACTCTTGAATACAGTGAAGTGCCATTGAGTTGGGTTCCATGTCTTCTCACTGAGGCATAAAGAAATTTCTGGAAAGACATCTGTCAGTGGCTTCTGAATCACTTTGAGAAAGAAGGAGAGGAGTTTTTGGACTGTATTATTTTGACCTGCAATGAAATGTGGGTCCACTACTACAACCCAGAAAGGAAGAGAACAAGCATGTGGTGAAGAAAAAGTGGGGAGGGGCACCAATCAAGGCCAGAAAACACTCCAACTGGAAAAGTTCTGGCAGCTGTGTTTTGGGACTCAAAAGGTGTGCTGTTGATTAATTTCCTGCACGCATGAAAGATGGTAAACGTGACATATTACTGCAAATTGTTGAATGACATCAGGGCAGCTCCATGACAACTCATGACCATATACTGCAGCTCAGACTCATGATAAACTCACTAAAATTCTTCAGACACCTACTGAACAGACTTTTCACTATATGATTGGTTTGCTGAAAGGAACTTTAGGAAGGGAAAATTCAAAGTCAAGCATTATGTATGCAGTTGGTTGTTTGGGGCAGCCATTTTGTTTTTTTGGTAATGGAATCGGGAAGCTACCTATCCAGTAGAGAAAATGTATTTCTGTTGAAGGAGACTGTATAGAAAAATAAGGTAATTTATTTGTAATTTTTTCTAATATAAAATAAACTATGGATATAAATTCTGGTTTATATTTGAATTATTTTTGCAGCAGAGTTCCTTGAATCGATTTTTCAGCTATTTCATGTGTTGATTTTGCACTGTCCAGATAAACATTACATTACATTTTCTTTTCTCTGAAAACCTTGTTTTCTTTTCAGAATCATATACCTCTTTTTATTTTTAAAGATATTTTTCTGTTCCCAAAAAATCATAAAATGGAGAATTTTAAGATGGTTCCATTTCATATTTTACTTTGTATCAGGCTTATAAAATTTGATCCAGTTCTTACTATAAGTCATTATTCTTTATAAAGATTTATCTCCTTCATTCAAATACCATTGTTTAGTTTCCTGGATGCACAAATTCAGGTTTCTTTATGATTGTAAGCAGTCTTGAAATGTTTCATGAACGTGATTAATAGTTCCTTTTTTAAGGATTAATATTAAAATTAACTATACCATCACTCTCAATGATGTTTTGTTTTCCAAATAATCTTCCTCCTTGAATAAGTTGATTGATATATATTACACTTTACTAGTGCATACTTTTGTATTGCATGCAGTTTATTTGGAGTGCTAACTCACTTGGACTCCATGGACCATATGCGAGTATAAAATTCAATCAGTGTGTGCTAGTAATGACAGCTATTGGCTCAGACACATTTATTAATTCATCAGTCGTCATGTTTTCACAAATCTATTCTCTCCACTAAATTAAGTTTGGGAATTAATTAAAATCAATAACATTTTTTTAAGTACAGTTTTTATCTTTTATTCATTGAAATCTTTGGACCTAACCCTAAGGTATAAGGTAACTGAGCTAGAATTGAACTTCTGTATCTTGTCGCCTTGGTTTCAATCAAATGGTGTAATCATTATTAACTGTTAGACAAACTTATGAAAATTTACGCAATTCAAACTTTTAGCATACTGATTGAGCATTCAGAAATAAATTTCAGTTGGTTTTAATTTTTTTTTTTTTTTTTTTTTAATTTTATAATTGAACAGTTTTCTTTAAAAGTAATTATCTGTAAGTCAATCTTCAGTGATAATTAGTTATGTTTATTTTAGTGATGATGTAATGTTAAATTAATAATAGGAATATTAACATATGATTTTGAAAACATCACAATTTCTACACAGGTGGTTTGTCTCTTTATTGGATAATCTTCATATTTATCAAAATTACATTACAAAATTAAATGTATGTTTTGATTTTGTTCAGAATGATTGAGATGAAAATTATTCAGAAATTTAAACTTTTAAAATGAAAAACTGTACCAGATTTTTTAAACACAGTATTTTTAATGACTTCAAAACATTTTAAATTATCCTTCCAATCATCTTTCATTAAAAATGTTGCATTTATTAAATTTTGTTCAGTTTTTCAGTGCTGAATATGGCTGCAAAGGCAATTGAAGATAATTTGCAAGTTATTAAAATTATTGTATTTATAAAATTACGCTTGATTTGTGATTTAAAAAATTAGATATTAATCTCTTATTTGCACACTTCTAATGAGTATTTTTTTTGGATGTGAGAAGTATGCAGGTTGATAGGTGGATTTCCTCCAATTGTCTTACTAAACAGTTTTGTTTCTAGATATGGTGCTTTACAAGATAGGTTGGCCTAATTTGGTTTGATTAATCCAGACTTGTGTCTAGAGTGTAAAGTGTCTTATATGTCTGCCCCAGATATGAAGCGTATGTACCAAAGTAGTTAGAACGTGTGAGGATCAGTTCTGGCTGTGATCTGCAAGTTAATTGGAAAGCGAAAATGGAATGTAACGTAGTTGCTGGCTTCCTTAGATTCTTAGCTCTGCAAATGATAGCTGAAGAGGTCTGATGCTGACATAAGAAGGACAAGAACAATTAGAAAATCAGGAACTTGATCACATCCTTGGACCAGTATTACAGATGAATAAACTTGTGCGGTTTGAGACATTCTTGAAGGCAATTGACAGGTGAGAGTATCCAAAACTGCAGAACTGATCAGAATAAGTAATGGGAGCTGTCAAGCGATCATCACAAATGATCTACAGTTCCATAAAGTGTGTGCCAGATGGGTCCCTTGCCTTTTGACCATAGATCAGAAGTTGAGATTTTTTGAGGTCTGTCAGAAGCTTACTGCAAAGTCTGCAAAAGAAGGTGATGCATTTTTGAGTTGGATTGTCACCTGTGATGAAACATGGGCCCACCGATTTCCCTTTTTTATATTTAGTCTCCGGAACCACTATAAGATATTACTTCATAGAATGAATGAGAACAATATATATGAATGTGACTGTAATCTTGTACAGTTTTGGGTCAACATTCCTAAGAAGTATGGTTAATTGAAACCCAACCACCAAAGAACACCAGTATCCAAGATCTGGTATTCAAATCTATATAAAAGAAACTACCTTTACTACTCTCGACTTCAAAATGAGTTGATTTGTGATGACGAGTTAACCACTAGACCAGCCTGTTGGGCTGGGCCCACCATTACACTCCCCAAAAAAAACAAGCCAGTATGGAGTAGCGGAGGAAAGGGGAGGCAGTTCCAGTGAAAGTCAAGACTTGACTGTCAGCTGGCAAGGTTCTTTCAACTGTTTTTTTTTTTTTTTATCAGCAAGGTATTTTGTTCATTGATTTTTTACGTGAGTAACACACAATGCTGCTTACTACTGCGAACTGTTGAACAAGGGGAGGGCTGCATATCGCCACAAAAAAAAATACCAACTGATTCAAGAGGCCATACAACAATACCAGGCCCCATACTGCAGCTCCTAACGATCTCAAAACTAGAAAGAATGCACTGGAGTCAACTTGATCATCCTCCCTACAGCTCGAACCTATTGCCCTGCGATTTTCATTTGTTTGGGCCACTTAAATAAACTCTAGGAGGGCAACGATATGAAGATTGTGAGGACATGGAGGAATTCATGTGCATTTGGCTTCTGACATAACCAGTATCATTCTATTATGCTGCAATTAAAAAACTTTCCTTCTTGCTGGAAAAATGTATTTCTAAAGCAGGAAATTATGTAGAAAAGTAAATTATATTTGCTTTTTGCTTTTCAATAAATAAATTTTTTTTTAAATAAAATCTCTTTTTTGTATCTGATTTACCCTCATATAAATGTAATGTATTATTTTTTATTTTGAAAGTAAAGTAATAGTAATAAATAAAAATATTTATTTAAAATAATTTTGTTTTAAATTTATTTTTCACATTATTAAACAATTAAGAAAGATCTTAGAAATGTGTTGTAATATTAAATTGAACACTATTTACAAATTATTATTGAGATTTTTTTTTAAATTAATGATTAAATAATTAAGATAATTCTCTCTTACGTAATTATATATTTTGATGATAATTGTGATTACATTTTTAGTAATATATATATGACTCAGATGTTATTTCAATAAAAAATGGTAATGACATTATTTGGTGCTGTATGGGACAATATATTATCACCGGCTTTGTATCTTGAGTTATATGAACTGGTATCCCGCTTCCTAATGTCAGAATCATTTTAAGTAATTTTTTGTTAATAGATGCTGTACACATAATCAGTTTATAAGTACTAAAGAATAATTAATCCTGTCAGTTGTGTATTTTAGGATACGATTCAGTTGTTGATTATAAATAAGAAATCATTAAGACAGATATGTAACCCAACAATGTAGTAGAAATAAACTTAAATGTTGTTGTTGTATGTTTCAAGAAGGTTAAGAAAATATTAAATAAAAACAGACTTCAAAAAATAATAGTACAAAAAAGTTACAAATAATTCTATTTTATTTATTAACTAAAGTAGAAGTATTTACAACAAATAACTATTTTTGAAGTAGGTGCCTACCAACATAAGTTAAACATAATGTCATGAAAAGTTAGTACCTCAGCCAACTGCTTGGCAGCTAAAGCGGCTAAACTGGTTTCCCACATGTAAAATGGGATTTCAAGAGCATATAAGAGAGAGTATCTCATGATCATACCTCACCTTGAATTGTATATACTTGGTGAAAATAAGCATCTGTAAAATATTCTTATATCATATTTTTGTATGTCACATTTTATTGCTACATTATATTTTTGTAGATCTCATTTTATTTTAAAATTACAATTTTTTTTACGAATTTTGCACCATTTGAAATAGAATATAGGTTTTTTTTTGTTTAACGTGTGTTGGCTGGCACCGACTTCAAAAATAGTTATTTGTTGTAAATACTTTTACTTTAGTTAATAAATAAAAATATAATAATTTGTAACTTTTTATTACTATTATTTTTTAAATTATTTTATTTCACAATTTTTAGTATTATCTAGTACTTGTATATGAGGTGTGAACTCTGGGAGGTACAAGCGTAATCAGTAACTTCTCTCGAACTAGCTAGATGCTGCAGTTATCAACAGAACGTCTTTGTTTAGAGTGCTTTGTTTATGTTCATCGGATTTTGCAATCGCTGAAAATGACGGAGAGATCAGATCAACGAATATGCATTAAGTTTTGCTTCAAACTTGAAAAAAGTTGTGCAGAAACTATTGAAATAATGCAGAAGGCATTTAGAAACGAGTGTATGGACAAAACACAAAAATAAAAGAGTGGTACAAGCGGTTTAAAAATGGCCGCACATCTGTTGATAGCCACGTTGGCCGACCTTCGACCATAGTAACACCGTAAAATGTCGAGTGCGTGCGACTTGCGATTGAAAAAGATCATTTGAAAGCGCGCGAACTAGGAAGTGATCTTGGAATTCCAAAAACAAGTGTTTGGAAAATTCTAACCGATAATTTTGAAATTATCGCGTTTGTCCAAAATTGCTCTCGGTGGAGCAGAAAAACCTTCGCTTCGAAGTTCGGGGCTTGAGCAGGCTTTTGGGGAAAATCAGTGGCCGTAACTCTTATAAACTCGGGTCTATTCTTTATTAATTCCATATTGCTTTATGGAGTTCCTGTTGGGCAAAAAGCATTGAGATCTGCGAAGAATCGACGCATTTTGGAGGCTGTTCAGCGGCGTATGGCTTTGTTGGTCTGCATGGCATATCGAATTGTATCAGTTGAGCCTGCCTTTGTTCTTGCAGGTTTGCCCTCCATCGAGCTTTTCGCTGAGATGAGATGCGAGACATTCACTGGTGTCGACAGGAGGAAATCATACGAATAGAAAGGTGGTTGAACCGGTGGATGCTGCAGTTACTGGGGCGTGGACACGTCTTCTGATTTCAGAGGTGAGGTCATGGACCCTTAGGGGATTTGGAACCTCACTTATGAGCTCACTCAGTTCCTGACGGGCCACGGCTGCTTCCGCCAGTTGTATCAAAGAAGAGCGGACGACAGTTTGTGTCCTTATTGCGGCGAGATCAATGACGCAGAGCATGTGGTATTCCACTGCTGTAGATGCCTACGTAATAGCTGTCGTGGCCTTGTTCCCATTACGCCCGAGAACGTTGTGTCACAGATGCTGCAGGATGAGAAGACATGGGATTCGATCTCCAGGAGACTCATCTGCAAGATTATCCGCAGCGAGGAGAATGAATTAGCTAGGAAAAGACCTAGGCATACTAGAAATCCGTTGTAAACCTAGGTGAAGACAAGGACCGGAGGGCGAAGGGATGATTGACAGTCGTTCGTCCGCGCTTGCGTGGAAGGGCAATGGCGATGATGCACGGGGTCTCCTGATTCTCCGAGCCAAAGGCACCTCCCGGAGCTGAATAATGCTTCATTGCGAGTCCGGCACGAGGAGGAGAAAAGTGGTGAGAGAGGAGTCGTTTAGTCGGTAGGGTGCGGTTACATATAAGCTTTCAATACCATCTTGCCGAACCCCGTGCGAATCCGATACTACCTGGGCTTGCCTAGGCGTGCGTAAATGGCATTTTTCTCCGACTCGTCAATAAAATAAAAAAAATAATAAGCTTTATATAGATGCCAGCGGATATATGCTACATGCTTTTTAAAAAAAATCCATCCATTTTTTAAAAAAATGATGGCATTGATGAATGAAATTTTTATCCATCAATGCACACGACGTGTTTTAGTCCTAGTTTATAGGATGTACTAAAAATGAAAGGTATACAGTTCGTATTACCTTATTTAGACTGCGCATATTTATTAGTAAAATATATTCGGAAATTTCTCGGAAACGTTTACACTTTAACGACAATTGTTTTATCGTTAATTGCAGTAGCTGAGATTAATAGATTTTTGTTTACTTCAATAATCAAGATACCGAGTAATAATATATTACATAATATTTGGAATATTTTTTGTTATATTACATAATATTAATATTATACATATTTGGAATATTATTACATAATATTTTTTTTTTTTGTGGTTGGAAAAACCAACTGGGGAAGTTCGTTTTTCATTATGCCATCATAATCTGCTTTGAGTTGCCCTGATAAATTAATCATTTTTTATTTATTTATTTTTTTGTGGAAACTACGGTGATTATGTCAAATATGGAGTACCTGGATTTTTACAAATCTTTACGTTTTAGGGTCAAATTTGTTAATCTAGATCAAAGGACTATGTTTGTGTCGCACTGCTTTTGGCCTTGTATCTCAGAATTGATCGAACCGATTTTCTTCAAATTGGACTTAAATATTTCTATATATGGAGCATAGATCATATTTTTTTTTTTTAATTCGTTAAGGGGATATCGCGAAAAAAAATAATTTCAATTTCCTTCAGAGGCACTATAGATAAAACATTAAAGAAAATTTGTTACTTATAATTCATGTATAAAAAACTTTTTCTACATCCAAAAAAAAAAAAATACTTTTTCCAAAATATCAATCAGCCACGTCTTAAAACTGAAATATATATTTTTTGGTCTGTCTCCCTTCGGTTTAAATATTTGTCGAAAAATTGTTGAAAGTTATACTAATTATGTTTATTATAGTAATTATTTATCGAGAAATATGTTATCATTTTTTTTTTTTATTTTTTATTTAGAGCCCGAACTTAAAATGCAGAAAACGCTTTTTGAAAGTTTTCGTGTTCTTATAATAGCATTTATTAAAGGGGGATGTTAAATTTAGAGAAAACTTCAGCAGATTTGTTAAGCTTAACCTATATATGATTATTTTTAGAAAAATTGAAGGATCTAAACGCAAAACTGTAAATTTCCCTCTTGCAGTATTTTCTACAAATTAAAATACTTCCTGTACAGTTTTTGATTTAGCTAGATAAAATTTGTTCTAATAATTCTTCAGAGCAGATGTTTATGTTTTAAGATGAAATAAATTATAAATATTCAGTTTAAATTGGTTATTTTGGTTTAAAATTCCTCAATTCCTCATTGGTTTGAAATTCTTCATTGCCCACTGAGGCAGGAAATGTCCATCTTTTGGCATCTAATACAGACATTCATACAGTTAAATTGATACGAGATGTCAAGTTTTGCTGTAAAACAAGATTACTATTTGGTGTAAAGGTTTTTTTTTTTTAATAGAAATTATTCACTCTTAACCTCATTATGGCCAAAACATGAAATGTCCAGATTTTCAACTAGACCCCACAATTTTTCTTAAAATTTATTTCCCACCTCTAAAATATATATACTCTGTTATTTAGCTCCAACTCTTTTAATTTTTTATTAATGGTCAGGAAAGTCATGCAATACTTTCTTTCAGCTTTTATATCTTTCCGTAGTGTGTGTTTGTGTGTGTGTGTAAGATGGGAAAGCAATCCACAATTTCGTGCATGAACAAAACAAATATAAAACCGACACTAAATAAACAAATATCCTTCCGATAATAAAAAAGACCCAACCGCAAGGGACTCTTCTCCAGGTTCTGCAATTAATAGAAGGATCCGTATCCACATTATCCTTGCGTTCCGTTTTGGCGGACCAACAACAGGAGAAGAAAGAAGAAGTCCCTTGGCCGGCCCAACGTGGGACTTTCCAGCGGTTGCCAAAGTCCCTGCCGAGGAAGCCTTCGGATGTGAACACTGCATTTGCGTCCCAGCCTACTAGCGCCAGGAGATAGTTTCCATATATTTTTAACTGCGTGTTAAATAAGCCAGAAAACAATCTTTTACATAGAGGATTGACAAATCACCTTGACTCGAAATTTCAACAACAAAAATTTTCGGTCTGAAATTCTTTATATACTTAAATTTTTCGATATAAAGAGCTGCATTAATTTTCTTCGTGCTGTATTATATATTCTAATCTTTCTTGCAGTTGCAACAAACATAAAATACTTTTAGGTACAAGACTTAACGATTTCTTCTCCATGAGTTCATTATTCTCGGTCACTGTATGTTGGACGTAGTGAAAGTATCAGTTGTGAAATTAAATATCAATGCGTTATGGTGAGCTTGCATGCAGACATACTGCAATATATATATGCGTCTCGTGAAAAACTGAACTGAAATCGCATTACTTTTTTATTAAGCTTGGCAGAGAATGGTTGTTACTTTTTAAAATGGCTATGTAACTTTTAGTAATAGTTTTTTCTCATCAAATCGTGGTTCGACCGTACGGCTAACACAATTTAACATACATGCTTAGGGCATACCGAACTGTATCAGGAGATGCGGCGGAGGTCATCGCGGACGTTCCACCGATCTACCTCCGAGCGGCGGAACTCAAAAGGAAATTCGAAGGAATGCCTAAGACGGAGGCAAAGAGGATGCTCCTGACAGAATGGCAGGACGCCT
>JAAAKQ030038953.1:24552-36092 GCA_010016005.3 Zanna intricata
ATTTTATTTAGGTAATTTTTAGTTTATCAGTGAAAAATTGTAAAGGATATATATAATCAATAATTAACACCTACATATTTAACACTTCCATTACCTTTCAAATTGAAATTAAGTTTCATAAAAATTTATAAATTTTTATTTGGTCCATAAAAAACATTCAGAACCCAAGATTGTATGTCAAGCTTTAATTTCAAAATAAGTAATCTTAAATCAGGTGTAAAATAGTTATAAAATAATCCAATATATCATTCAGCCTGAAGAAAAGTGGCAGGTAAATATTTTTATAATATAATAATTTTTTATCTATAAAAAGAGTAACTTTGAAATGTAATAATTTATATTAAAATATTATACACATTTAATACTGAATCCAAAGTACAATTACTTTTTTTTCATATATAATCTATATACTATTTATTTATTACCTAGACTACACTTGTGCTGTTCATTCATGATGACCCTCACCTCATGACAGTGCTTAGGCTGTTTACAATAACTTCTTCAATCTTAGTAAAATATACAAATGCAGTAAAAAATTTATAAATTTATAATATTGACCAAAATTACATTTAAAACATAATGAATTTAAATAATGTAATCCTATATAACTTCTCTTCCTGTGTAGCACTATCATAACCTTTACACTGTCTGGTGATTTATTAGTTTATTTTTAACATTTAATAAATGTTATACCTTTCTTTTTTTGTGTAGTGCTTCCATATTATTCGGTAAATTTATTTTGACTGTTTTTGAAGTTTTTAATGATAAATTGCATGAGAAAATTTGCTTTTTCTCTAATAGTTCTGAGTAGTATTATATTATCCTAATTTATTTCATTTATATCACATTTTTATTGTACTGATTCAGTACTTTTCTTTATTAACTCTTTAATGTTAAGTGTTCATTAATTTAAAGAACAGATTTTAAAAAATTTTTATACAAAATGGTTTAAGTACTTTTTCTGTATTATGAGTAATCGATATTCTAATTAATATATATAATATCTATAAATTTTACTTCATACCTACTCTTAGTTATGTTTGTAATACAATTATTACTTATTTACATTTCCATGTGTACATTTGCAAGTTTTATCTATCATGTTTTCATAATGATCATGGATAATTTTAATTTTTTGGTATAACTATATTTATTATTTATGGTTTTCTTTAAAATTCTGTTTCAGGTCATTTTAATGACATTCTGATTCTGTAAATGAATTATTTTTTATTAAGGTTATAAATTACCAATACTTCAATAATAATATTGATATCACATTTCACAGATATTTTTTATTTCAAAAACTTCTTCCAATTTTTTAAAAACATCTCTGCTTTAAATCATTAAATGTAGGCTGAGTTTATAACTAAACCTTCTAACTTATAAGAAGTATCTTTATTACAAAACTTTATTAAAATACCAGCTGTTGTGAATCTCCTAGAATCTCAAACACTTTAAGAATATTTCATATTTTTATCCCATATATCACAGGTAACATTTGAATACACTTTTTTCTTCTTTAAAAACAATTAATATTAATACCTTAATTATTCATAAAAAAAAAAGCTAAAAACTACTTATATAGAGAACTCTCTCTCTAAAAAAAAAAAAAAAAAAAAAAAAAAAAAAAAAAAAAAAAAACAATGGACTGTGATTGTGCAGGTATTTCTCTTCTTTGGACGTGTTTTAGAGAACACAATTATGTTAACAGAGATAACCATTACCACTAATAACTTAATAGAACTTAATCCTGTTAAGGTGAATAAAAGAACACAAAAGAAATGTAAGGACATTATTTCCATTAATTAATAAAAAAAAAGTACAGCACTTATTGGCAATAACATTTTAATTATAAAATAATATACTATTATTGTAGTCTGTAATTTAATTTTTATGAATTTTTGAAATAAAATTTCAAAATAAAAATATTGCAAATTTAATTATCTGTTATATGTCAAGAAAGTCAAATTCACAAAATTAAATACCATTTACTGGTAATGGATCTGAAATAGTCTGCCACATGTCAAACCTTAAGAGAAAAAACTTTACTTTTTTTTAATTAAAAGGATTTCTAATCAGTTTTTTATTACAAGAGAACAAAATACACCTTTGACAAAACAAACATTTTCATTATTCAATGATGTTAAACTTGAATGATGAATATTTATAATTATATAAATAGAAAATGGTAAAAAACATTTTTACATGAAAGAACAAGCTGTAAGTACTTTTCTTGAATATAGAAATCCAAGTCATTATAAAAAAAAGATGTTCTCAAAGAACTTATAAGAAGTTCTTAAGTTACAAAAACAAAGTTTGATTTTGAATAGTCTCATCTGAGAGAGTTCCAGAATTCAGTTTGCATCACAAACTGTGTTCATTCAATAAAGTGGATTGTATGCATTCATAAATTATCCAAACAATATGTATTACAATTTCCCCATCAGGTAAATAGTAAAACATTACCAACATTTATGATATGATGGTGCTAATGTTATGTTAAATGCAACTGATGAGCAAAAAGAATGACTCTTATTACAACAGACTGATTTTACTAAACAGCTGGTGTACAAATATAAAAAAAAGACTTAAATATTACAGCTTAATATCAGTTAAATAAAATTTGCAATAAGGCAATTGAGAAAGATGCCAGGATGACAGAAGTGAATGTGATGAGGCATACGTTCAATCTGTTGCAAGAGAAAGTGTGAACTGAACAACAATCGTCTAGAAAACGAACATTCATTTCATTTAAGTTGGTTCTTCCATTTTAAACTTTAATGGCTGCCTCAATACAAATTTTATGGTTCTAGTGGTTGGTAGGGAGTATATAATACCAGTATCATACTTTTTTTACACTATTGCATTTTTGTTAGTTCTAGTCTTCCTCAAATGAGTAGTCATTTTCAATAAAAAGTATTTTATAAAAGATATTAAAAAAAAAAAAAATTATATAAAAAGCTGGAAAAATTAAAATATTTTACATGAAATAATTTTTTTTTAATGCAAAATAACTACTAATACTTAAACTAAATGTGGGGCTTAAAATACAATACAACATTAAAAATTAAAATAAAACAGGTTGGAGTGTATTGAATTAAAAGTTAACAAAAGATTTACAAATTGACTTTTATAATATTGCCTAAACATTATTGGAATTGCTGAATCCATTAAAATACGATCAAGAAAGTTGACTCTTTTTATTAGTTGGATATGACTGTTATATTACGTGCATGTACAAGGTACAAAGTGCGCATTCTGTTTTATTAGTTAAAACACAGTGCTATATGATTTTACAAAAGGTTCTGGGCAATAATAATGGTCAGGTTTAGCACTTCACTTGCTAAAAAATTTATTTCTCATAATACAAAAAGTGGGGGGGGAAGGTTTGAAGCGGGTAATGTAACTGGATTAAGCATATACTATTAGACAAAGTACATAAATGAGTTTTTTTTAACTATTTTATAAGTATTATGTAAAGAATGAGAAAGCTGCAGCAACAAAGTCTATCATGGACTGAATGTCATCACTTTGGATGTACTCTCTTGGTGGTAAATAACCTACATATATATAAAAATTTAAGTAACCATGGGGTGAAAGGTTTTCATAATTTTAACCAATATAATATTATTACCTGTTCTGATACCACATAAGTGTGATGTTTTCTGACTCTATGAAAATGAAATTCAAAATATCTACTCATATATTTTAATGAAGTTAATGTAAATAATATAGGTGCAGTTATAATAGGCACTTAAGACCATAATTATTTTTAAATTGCTGAAAGAATATACTTTGACGTAATGTCAAATTTTGGGTAGTTTAATATTAATTACTTTTAAAAGGGTGCACTACAGCTACTTATGTATAAACAAGGCCTTATTCTACATAAAAAAATTATGATTGATTTAAATCGTCAAATTCATTATAATTAATGATTAATATAATAAATAGTAAACTATAAAATTGATAAGTAAAATTTATTTTTCATTTCTTATTATTATTATTTTTATTAAGACATCTTTTGTCCAGTAAATTATGATCTACTGAATCAGAAACTGTGAAAATATCTTGCATGCTTTTTAGTAGCACTAAGAAATAAATATATACAGTGAAAATTAATATACATAAGTTACAAAACAAAATTGATCAACAAAAACAAAGTGATATAAAATATGTTTCCAAAAGAACAAAAGATAAAATTTTTAGAGTTATATAATTTCATTAATTAAAAAAAAAATACATATTCATATAATTATTTCCTTACTCCTCTGTCAATTTTCCTTTCTCTTCTGTCAAATTTCTTGTTGTATACCTTAAAACCATACAAACATCAGTGTCGGAGAGTTATCTGAAAATAAATATTTGACTTTTAATTTTGAATCCATCATTCTGATATTTCTATTTATGTTTTTTCTTCATCGATGGATTCATATTTCCACTTTAATGGATCTATCTTACTAAAAAATAGATATGAAGTTTCAATTAAATAAATCTTTACTTATACTGAATTACATAAAACCTAAAAAAAGTTTAAGCCTTAAGAAAAAAATTTAGCTTAATTTATAAATAAACTGAAGTATTTATTACTAATCATTACAATAAATAATATATATGATAAAATGACTGTTTTCTAACCAAGAAGGCAAAAGGTTTTCTAAACACAGAAAAATAATTTAAAATTCATAAAATTATACAACGGTAAAGAATCATGTTTTAAATTATTTCATTCTACTATAAATTCAGATATAGTTAAAAAATAAAACGCTATAAAAAAAATTATTACATCGGCAACAAGAGCTTAATTATAACTAAAGAAGGAATTAATTTCTCAGAAACATTGTAAATCAATTTACCTTGGCAGCTAATAGTTTTTTAGTTTACTACATCAGTCAGAAAATACACATTATCAAATAAATTTGTGAAAAAAGGAATTATATTGTCTGAAATCATATAGTGCCTTCTGAATAAAGAATATAAGAATTCATGAGCTAAAACAGAACTATTTGAAATTTCATGGTGAAATCAAAATCCAGTTTCAATTAATTAATAAGAGATGACTTACATTCATTTACTTATTTAAAGCAGCACCTTTAGTTTAAATAAAAAATGAGAAAGGCAACTGAACAAGTTAACTTTATAGTAGCTGTTGGTAAACTTGTAGTCTGGTTGATGATTAATATTAATACTGTTTTGTAGGTACTTACAAGTCATTAACCACTTACAATGGAAAGAGTTACATAAACAGGAGATAAGAGTATATTTATGAACATGTTATAAAACTGTGCGTGAATTAAAACTGCAAATTCACATAATCAGGTATTGGTAATTTTTAGTTTACAGTTACTTATTTTGTTATATAATTAACTCTATAAATATTTTATGATTTATCAGTCAAATTGAATGTTTTTAAAAATAAATTACAAAAAAGAAGAGTATCACAAAGGTATTTCTAATACTATAAACTATTACAATAATACAATGTGGGATGGTGTACTGTATTTTTATTTATTAAAATCTTTGTATTAAGAATTTCTTCTCTTATATACTACTTTACTGTGTATTGCTATTATTATTTTTTGTTTTTATGATGCAATTAATAGGAATTGCTGTTACAATTGCTTACACTCATCCTGTTTTTATTAAATTATCATATTTTATTTATTTTTCACATCATTTACACTTTCAACATATACTGATAAATAATAATTCTATTACTTTTATTGTTTTCAAATAAAAAACATAATTTTTAGATTCAGTTAATATTTATATTTTAAATATTCACATGCAATAGATATAGTTAATAACTGAAATGTCCAGCCAGCACTTGAAAATTTATCTTGCATGTTAAATAATGTAAAAAAAATAGAACAAAAAAAAAATAGCAGTAGGTGATAGATGGATAGGTGAATAGATGGATTATCTTGCTTATGTCAATTAAAAATATTTAACTGCAACAGTATTTAAATCGGACAATGAGACCAAAGTAACTACTGTTATTATAGTACTTAGGTTTGAGACTACGGGAGACTACCACATAGTTGAGATTATGAAAGACAGCAATAATTAGTTAATTGTTAAGCAAACATAAGATTTAACTGCAAAATCATTACAAACCTAGACAAATAATAACTACTAAAAACCACAACATGAAACAAAGAGTAAATAATTTGAATATGAAGGGGAAAATAATTAAAACAAAGAAAACACAATAACAATAACTGGAGATAACATTAGAATCAAACCCTCTCATAGAAAACTTCATTAGACAAAGGAAAATAACAATTTTATTGAAATTTATTAAATACATTAGCTCAGTCTACAATAAATCTAAGCATATATAAGCATATCTCCATCTGCGCTCTCATTCAATCATAATTACATACAGAAAGTCATTAATTACCTTTTTTTCTAATTTACTAAGTTGTATAAAAACACTTTCCTTCTGAAGATCAAAAGATTTAATTTCAAATTTATATTTGAAATTACATCTTTCCAGTCCTATTAAAATTTCTAAAATTCTAAATGAATAATGTTAGCAAATTTGCAGACTACTAAAATTTAAAAAAAAAGCTCATGTTAAAATTAAGAACTAACAAGTTAAACAAAAATGGTTAGGACAACTATTTCGAAAGATGGGTATAAAATTGTTGTTATGCAATCCTATTTGAATCTGCTAATAATTAAGTCTTTGGTTATTGATCAGATCAATTAGATCCGCGACATCATACATTCTGCATTTCATGAGTATAACATGATGAATCAATAGCTAATATTTTTTAGATATATGCATGTTTGTCTATACACACAAAATATAAAATTACTAAACTATTAGTTGCCAAGGAAATAAATTAAAAATAATCATCAAGTAACAGAATATTTTTTAAAGTACTGTACCATCAAATTACAGAATACTCATTAAAAAGAATAAATATCAACAATTAATAGTAAAAAAATAAACAATACTCAGGATTAAAAGCTAGAACCTGAAAAAAAAAAAAAAAACAGTACAACTGAATACCTCTTAAATACAAAATTTTCAATTCTGCAAAATTTTAGAAGAATATTAATTATAGAAGTATAATAATTTAATATTTAAGTGGATATATAAATTTAGTATGAGGAAATAAATTAAGCATTCTAATGACTTTAAAATAAGTTATTAAAACACTCGTATTTCCACTCCACACACACACACACACGCACGCACGCACACACACATTGAACAACAGTTAGTTAATACCATATTATCCATCATATCGAAGAGGTTAACAATTGACGATCGTAATATAATTATTTTATCATTATATTTTCGATATATATATTTATATATATAAACGCATAATTACAAATCTAAGTAGTAAACTTGATGTATAATTATTAAAAGTCTCCATGTTGAAATTAACACTTCTTTAATATTCAATTAAGTGTCTAGCAGTATATATACATAGATATAATACAATGTAAACTTTAGCCGTCTTCTTTCGGTGGGGTGAACCAACCTGGAACAAATGATGCAATTAATTTCTAATTATAATAAGTATGAAAACAAAACGCTTTCAGGCAGGATACAGAACTTTCATTGCCGATGAAGTAATTTATAGAAAGTTATATAGATTAAATAGTTAGGTAATTTTTGAAGATTTTACAAATGTATAATTTTTAAAAGAAATTACGTGATAACTGTAATTTCAGAAAAATCATTTCTTACATACATTATTTTACATTAATACCAATAAGGAAATCTTAATGAACATTTCTGATGAATTCTCAGCTCAACTTGCTAATGGCAAAAGAATCTTTCTTTTTTCGAAGCCCGGATAAAACATGCTTTTAAGGTGTCCCGCTAAATACATAAAAACTAAAACAAATGTGATGATATTTTGATGTGTGATCATAAGGCAAACTCTGAGGAACTAGAACTAAAATTTAGATTTATTTTTTATTTGAAATATGTTAGAGTTGATTCTATCAGTGCAGATCATTTGAAGAGTACAAAGTTCAGAACAAATCTGTTTATGATAAATCAACTGAAAAACATCAACTATGTAGCGCAGTGGTTCTCAATGGGTGTGCTGTGAAACATCTGACTGACACTTTGTGATTATTTTTGAAAAATTAAAAAAAATAAATATTTTTTACACAAATTGTAACACATTCAATATGAAATTTGAGCTTGTCATTTCTTATTCAAAAGTTCAATGCGGGGTCGAAATTGTTGACAGGCACCCATATTTCTTGATCAATAGAGAGAAGTCTCTCTTTTTTTTTATTTTTCATGTTCATTAGTGCTGAGAAGCCTAGCTTGAAGAAATAGGTGGTTGAAAATGTAATAAAATGTTTACAGCTCTCACTGCTATTACAGGATACTCTTTCTCTGCCAATAGCCAAAATTTTTTAGTGGTAGATCACGATACTTTAATTGTAGTGTTCTATCTGTCTGAAGTTGAGCGAGCTGTTCTTCTTGCTCAAAAGATATTTAGTTGGTGACTGTCAATGCAGCGTAGGGATTGCACACCCAATCATACTTATCAACAGAGATGTTGGGAAAATACTGTGCCATTTTGTCTTCAAAAGACATGAGGTGATTTAAAATTAGTTTTTCACCGAAAAACTAAATTTTTCTTTCCTATGTGCGATTTCCATATTTGAAGTTTCTTCAAGAACCCTTTCACTTTGTCACTTGAGGTCAGTACATTATTAGAGGAAGAACATCACTTAGATCTGAGGGTATTGGTTGCTGTGAACTGGTTGGATTAACAAAAATATAATTATACTGATTATCTGTTTAAAAAGTAACACATCATTTTGTAGTACATCTTTTCTTATTAGAAAAATGATCACTCTCAAGAAACTGCTAATGTCAAAGTTTTTTAATAAGAAACTGTATAGTTTTTTAAGAGGTTTTTTTTTAAGGGGGAAAAACGCTGAAACGTTATAATCGTCCAATCTTCCAGATTAAATATTAATAATACTACCAAAACAATGTTATTTTAACAAAAAAATTAAAAAATATATATATAAAAATAAATAAATAAAATATAAGCTAATGAAATTTAAGAATTTATAACTAATATCACAGAAAAAAAATAATTAAAATATTAAAAACAAAAACTAAATTAAAATAATAATAAAATATAACTATAACACCAAATCACAGGTGAAAGGAAACTAAAACTAATATCACAGAAAAAATAAAATTAAAAATAGATTAAGATTAAAACTATACGACTAATATCACAGGTAAAAAAAAACTAAAAATTAAAACTAAAATATAAACCATTATTAAAAAATCTGTAAGGGGTGTATAAGACCCCTTAACGGATAAAAAAAAAAAAAAAAAAAAAAAATCTTAAATTTTATAAAAAATATTTACATGTTGCAGGAAACTGAGAACCCTATCTATCACTGTATTTATGGCGAATATTGTCAGGGAATTTAAATTTGCGACGTAACGCCGCGTAACATATGCAATCAGTCAAGATATGACACACAGTTAGTTGACAGTTACATCTAATACAGTGTGGTGGTCTCCAGACATAAGGTACCCATGGGTAACCCTCGTATGCCCTATCCACAATCGACAGAGGACGACTTCCTCATGATGAATTTTTCTGCATGAGGAAACCCATGGCAATACAGAATCTTTAATATAATGCAGTTTTTAGTCAACTGTAGCCGCCCACACTTCTTGCCACCTTGTGTGAAGTACGAGTTTTATATGGTTTATAAAGTCGCATGTAGTAATGGTAGTGAAAGGTGGTTGATTACATACGTCCTTAGTTGTGGAATCTGCATGTTCATTTCCTGGAATCCCCACATGGCTTAGGATTCAGCAGAACTCACTTGTGTGTTGCGATGGTTCAACTCAGCAATTGTGTTATAGATTTCTATGACAATAGGGTGTTTTGAATAAAAGTTTTCTAGGGCTTGGAGAGCACTGTACGAGTTGCTACAAATAAGGATATTTCGATAGATAGGGTTAATGATATTTACAGCCATACTTATTGCATAAAGTTTAACAGTAAATATACTTGTGATACTCAGTACACCAAACATGTATGTTCTATTATTGACAACAAATGCGCAACCAACGGTATAATCCTGTATCATGTGATTATCGTCAGGGTTTATATTGGAAACAATATGATGAAAGCATTGCTGAAAAAAGATGGGTGGTATTAATTGCTTCTTGTATATGGTAAGATCAAAATTAAAATTTATAGTGCTGATTCTCTACAGAGGATATAAACATTGAAATGCTGGTAAAACAGAAGGTGCATCAACGTTTAAAATATTAGTAACCGTCTGGCACATACACCCATAGGTGCAGTATAATGTGGGTGGTCTTCATATCTTTGAAAATTCAGGTTCAAGAAAACTGCTGTAAAAGCTGGGTGATTTGGTTGCCCTTTAAGATGGGACCAATAAGATGTATGGAGTTGGTCACGTCTATCTCAAAGTGACGGTTCACTGCATTCGACAAGTATGCTACTAACAGGGCTTGATCTAAAAGCGCTTGTAGCAAGACGAAGAAAAGAATGGTGTACAGCATCTAACATATTCAGAGTGTTATTTCGCGCAGAAGAGTAATCTGCGGCGATGCAGCCGTAATCTAAGTGGGAACGAACTAAGGAATAACAGAAACATAACATACATGACCTATCAGCACCCGAATTTGTATTGCTAAGAACTCGTAGCATATCTAGCAATTTAGAACATTTCGATTTTAATTGTTTGATGTGGTTGACCCACGTAAGACAGCTATCAAAAACTAAACCCAGAAACCTGATGTCCGGAGAAACAGCAATCAGCTCACTGTTGATATAGTTGTGGGATGGAAGGGTCCCAGAGCTGAGAAAAGACTACACATTTAGTTTTCTCGGGTGAGAAGATGAAGCCTGTAACCCTGGACCAAGCTTCAAGATGAGATATTGTGTTCTGTAGTAATCTCTCTGCTGTGGCTGTTGAACGGGACATCATATATATTGTATAATCATCAACAAATAACGAACATGAAACTGGTGGTTGCACACATTTAGTAACGTTGTTGATGGCTATGGAAAAAAAGGTAGCACTTAAAACATTTCCTTGAGGCTCTCCATTCTCCAAGACGACACTACCCAATAGAGAATCTCCAACCTGAACCCGAAACATTCGATCATTCAAGAAACCCTTAATAGATGCAAGTATATTGCCCTTGATTTCCCATTCTTTAAGCGTGTTGAGAATACCGCGCTGCCAGGCTGTATCAAATGCTTTTTTAATATCAAAAAAGACAGCTGTGAGGCGCTGGCGGAGGAGGAAAGCGTTTTGGATGGTTGATTCCAATGACATTAAATGGTCAATGGAAGACCGTCCTTGTCGGAAACCGCACTGCTCAGGAGATAAATAGCCATGTCTCTCCAAATACCACATAAGTCTGCGGCTCACCATTCTCTCCATTACTTTGTATAACACGTTTGTCAAGGAAATAGGACGGAAGCTTGTGGGACTTGCTATATCTTTACCAGGTTTTATGTACTGGTACGACAATGGCT
>JAAAKQ030038954.1:0-16812 GCA_010016005.3 Zanna intricata
AACTGTCGATAGTTCCGTTTACCTTCTTCATCACTAGCATTCTTATACTTTCTACGTTCATCCATCAGCTGAAATATGTCCTCTGATATCCAAGGTTTACTACTTGTTCTCTTTGTTCCACCTAAGTTTGTTTCAGCTGATTTAAGAATTTTCTTTCTACCATTCTCTCATTCTTCTTGTATATTTTCTACTTTATTGTTTTTACTCAGACCGCTAGCAATGTCCTCTTCAAAATTCTTTTTTACCTCCTCTTTCTCAAGCTTCTCTAAATTCCAACCATACATCTGATGCCTTTTCTTCAGGTTTTTAAATCCCAATCTATATTTCATTATCACAAAATTATTTGTCGCTATTAATGTCTGCTCCAGGATATGCTTTGCAATCGAGGAGTTTATTTCTAAATCTTTGATTAACCATGATGTAATCGTAGTTTCACCAGGTTTTTTCCATGTATATTTTTTTCTAATATGATATTTAAACTAGGTTTTGGCAATTACTAAACTATACTTCATGCAAAACTTAATAAGTCGGTCCCTTCTTTCATTCCTTTAGCCCAGCCTGTATTTACTCACAAAATTCTTTCCTTGCCTTTTCCGATGCTTATATTCAATCTCCAACTATTATTAAATTTTCATCCCTTTTTATGTGTTAAGTTGCTTCATCAATTTCTTTGGATACATACTCCACCTCATCATCATCATGGGCATTTGTAGGCATACAGACATTAACAATTGTTGGCAACTTAGGTTTTGATTTTATCCTCATTACAATGATTCTATCACTAAGCTTTTTGAAATACTCTACTCTCTTCCCTTTCTTCTTGTTCATTATGAACCTACTCCTGCTTGCTCTTTATTTGTTGCTTAGGTGATTATTCTAAAATCATCTAACCAAATCTCGTTATTCTTTTCCCACCACACCTTTCTAATTCCTACTATATCTACATTTAACCTATTCATTTCCCTCTAGATTTTCTAATCCACCAACCTTTTTAGACTTCAAACAGTCCATGCTCCAATTTGTAGAATGTTATTTTTTTAAATTTTTAGTTCCCACCCGGAGATCCAAACGGGGGACTAGTTTACCTCCAGAAAGTTTTACCAAAGAAGACGTCATCATCTTTGTTGTATGAAAATGGAGAAAGCAACATTTTCTTGGAAAAAAAAAACAGCTGTAGTTTTCCATTGCTTTGAGCTGTGCAGTACTCAAGGATTGAGTGATGTTCCTATGGTCATTCAAGTCCTGCTGAACTACTTCCTTAACAACTACTGAAAGAGCTGCTGCCCTTGTTCAGGAATCATTCCTTAAGTCTGACTGTCAACAAATCCCTTTCCAATATGGTTGCACCTTCGGTCCAGCTACTCTGTGTAACTGAACACGCAAGCTTCCTCACAATCGGCAAGGTCCCATAATTCATAGAAGGAGGTTTGGATTCTGTAGCACTGATATTATTGCAATATAATTATGGTAGAGTTCACACTGCACAAACATTACCAAATTTTCTTAGTGAAATTTGATCTCCTTCCATATTCTCCATTTGATTTTTTTGCTCAGTTATTTCCTAAGCTGCAAATAGCATCCATAAGAATTCACTTCGGTGAGATAATGTCTGATCACAGATCATGACCAGATTAGACCATCCAAATTTTGCATTAATAGCTTACAAAAATTGTTACGTGGTAAAAACATTCATCCAGTTAAATTTTAACTATTAAATATACATATATCGATTACAAAGTGAATAACTCCAATAAAAATAAAACTTTCTTTATTAGATCATACAATCTTTTATTGTTTGGTATTGGTTCATATATACTATGATGTCATTCATAATATTAAAAAATATCTTTACATAAGAATTCAAAAAAATTGTTGGAAAAATTAAAGTATAAAATAGAAAAAAATATTACAACATCCTAGCTGATGTACTGTTATTTTTGTTTATTTCACCTGGCTGAAATATATTTTTTTTTAGTATTTTGTCTTGCAAATTAATGATTTTTTTCTTTGATTTTTCATTATCACAATTCATATTATCTATCATCTGAATCACAGTTAAAAATTTGTCTGTGTGCGCGCGCGCGTGCGATAATCATTACTATATCATTTCTAATGTTCCCTCAGTTCTGATACACTTTTGCCATTGTTCCTGCTACTTTTTGAACACAGACACCAGGCCATCTTTCCCAAGCTCCTTGCAGCACGCCTCCACAGCTTTGATGACCTCGTGATTGTTCTTGAATTTCCATCCCCCAAGCAGAAACTTGAGTTCAGGGAACAGCCAGAAGTCGCAAGGAGCCAAATCATTCATCTGCTTCCCCACCAAACCATGATAACAGGTCTTGACACACGGAAACATGATGATGCATTTGTTCTGGTTTCAGCAGGCGCAGCACCCATATGCTTGATATGCATCGCATGGCCAAATCATCGCGCACAAACAAAAATGCTCTTCCAATTGAAATGTCTAAGGCTGGCGGCAAGCTCTCTAATGGTCGATCTTCGCGAATAATAGTGGCAGCTGTATTCTGTAGAACCTCAGTGTGAGACGTTGAAGGGCGCGGCTTGTCAGCGATGCTCTCTCTACTGTCCTCGAATGCTTTATACCACTTGTAGAAGGTCACCTGGTTCATAACACCTTCACCATACACTTTAGTTAATAATTCATATGCATCTTTTCGGTTCTTTCCGAGTTCCACTAAAAATTTCACGTTACAACATTGCTCTAACTTTTTATCCTTGCTGGACATGGAAGGCGAATATTTAACACGCATTACGTGAAGTGCTGCCACATACGTTCACTCACTACACCTGTCAACTTGAAACTAACTGTATTGTTGACTAAAAGAATAGGTTATACTATAGTATTCAGTGCTGCCACCTTTCACAACACATTTTCCCTTAAGGTCCCTATTACCATAACTTTTTGAACAGCCCTTGTATACACACATGCACACGCACACACACACACACACATACACACAAGAGAGGTATGGCTAGAAAATAAAAGGATTTCTGCTGTAACATTTTTTATTTTATTTCCTTAACAACTTTCACATAATCCCCCTCAATACACTCCCCTCCATGATCCCTACATTCATACTGCTCCATTCAAATTTTCCATTGTTCAAAACAGTGCCTCAGGTTATTTTCTGAAATCATGGTCATGGTCTCTTGTCACTTTTTCTCTCACAGCTTCAACCATTTGAAATCTAGTTCCTTTCATTGATTTTTCTTGAAAAAGTCAGATGGGGCTAGGTCTGATGAGTAGGGTGGATTTACCAGCACAGGGATACCATGCTTAACCAAATACTACTTAACAATCAGTGCAGTGCGTGCTGGAGCATTGTCCTTGATGAAGAATCCATGATTTGTTCTTCCAAAACTCAGTTCGCTTTCTTCTTACTCACTCATGGAGAGTAGTTAGAACGTCAAGATAATATTCCTTATTCACTGTTAGATTTCAGGATGGATGAGATTGCCTAATTTTTCAACGTTTTTGTCTGTTTTCGAAGTGAAAGGACACTTTGTTCTGGACACAGGTCATCTTTGATATCTTCTTGGCCTTCTTTAAACCATTTATGCCACACAAAAACATATACACTCATCACCATAGTATTGTTATAAGAGAGAATAGGTCTCTATTGTGGAATTGCCGAGTTCCACTAAAAATTTCACATTAATGTGTCGCTCTATTAAAATGCATACCTTTTTTCCAAAGAGCAGCAGGTACATGATCCGACACAAGCAAAGGCTGTGGCCTGACTGAACAAGCTGACAAGCTGTGGTTGTCACACTGGCTGGAATGTAAAGGGGGATGTCAGGTGCCCTGATAATGTGGTGTTCTGACCTTGAGGCTCGCTCTGTTTGTCTTACAAAAAATCAGTCCCATTATTTTCTAGTCCATCTCGTATATTAATTCATATTCAATAGATCAACCCAGGAACAGAATAATTGAAATAGGATTACTTATTTATTTCATTACACAAGCAGAAGCGCTTTCACAAACTTAATTACTATCATCAGCTGCATTACATTTATATATATATATACTTCAAAAAAACATTATAAACTCACAATGTATAATATAATATTTATATTTTATTAAAAATCTTTCAAACTAATTAAATCTTATTAAAATCTTTCAAATTAAATTTTGAGTTAAGTAAATTCAGTGCAATGCCTAGCATATAATTCTACATAAGTTTTAATTTTAAATTTATTTGTTTATATTGATATCACATTATGCATATGTGTAAAAATTGTTACGTTTTGATTTTTTAAATTAATTTTAGTATCAATTAATCTTTAAAATTTTTAAACAGTTTTATATTTTACATCTTCTTTTCAATTATAATTTAAAATGTTTAATTTAAATGAAAGTTTTTTAAATTTTGTATAAGCTATTAAAGTATGATAAAGTAGATTTAAGTTTAATTTGAAAGATTTTAATGAGATTTAATTAGTTTGAAAGATCTTAACATAAAATATAAATGAATAAGTGATATGTTATTATATATTGCGAGTATATATTCTAATATATTTATATAAATGTATTGCAGCTGAAGATTTGAATTAAGTTCGCAAAAGCGCTTCTGCTTATGTATTGAAATAAGGTAAGTAATCTATTTAAATTATTCTGTATGTGGGTTGATCTATTAAATATAAATTATATAAATTAATTTGTATTTTGTATTGGTACAGATAAATATGGTTCATAAAAGAATTCATCTAAAAAATATATATATAGTAAGGTAACTGTAAAAGATAAGGGTAGTGAACTTTCTTTTTAAAAATAACCGTGTAGATTTATTTATTTTGAGGCCTGACGATACTTAGAACAGGAAAAGGTTGGTGAGCTGAACTTCTCAGGAGTGGTCGACCTGAGATTGTACAAGACTACTCTTCATTCACATTCATACATATCATCCCTCTGAAGTAATACCTTACAGTAGTTCCGAAGGCTAAACAAAAAAAAAAAAAAAGAGAGAAGTTGGTGATCTGCAGTCTTGAAATTATAACTGCATTTCTTTGATTCATTAGGGGCTAATGACTTTAAAGTTAGCCTCTTAAGAATCTCCAAATAACTGATTTCATACTTGTTGAGATTTAAGAGGCATATCAAAGTTCAACTCCTTGAATTCAATATTTTCCTTAGTTTTTATAATGATATAATTTTGTAATTTCTCCTCTGCATCTTATGGCAACATACCTACTATGTGTTGTATCACATTTGTTTCAATAGTTAAATCTCCTATCAGATTAATTTTGCTATCCTGTGATGGAAAATTGATTGTGTTCCTTACTGTTTGATAATATTACCAATATCAACCTTACTTTTTTTTTTTTTTTAGTAAACAGATTAATTTTTAATTAAATAGATAGCATTAAAAGAATTTCCTCCATCAACGGCCTATAAAAATTGAAAAATTACAATTTTATGTTTAATTACTACTTATATTCTGAGAAGTGATTACGCTTTTTTTATTAAATGAAAAACCGAAAGTTAAGTCTGATTTTCTAAATTTCATTTGAAGTAATCACATAGTTATTATACATAAGGTTATTATTTGTTCAGCAATATAAAATATGAAATTTTCCAGTTGGTCTTACTTATTGCTCACCCAATAATGAAGTTATAAAATAACTCCATTACACACACACGTGTGCACAAACTAACAAAACAAATGAACACATAGACATTCTGATTTATATGTATATAAAAACTTATTATTAATTTATTTAAACTTCTTGTAGTTCATATGCTCTATATGAAAAATTTAGCTCTCTGTATATGTATATATATATATATTTTTCATTTTTTATTTATTTTCAGCAATTCCACAAAGTATAGAATAAAGGAAATACTTTTATCTTTATTATTTTATGTTGTGTAAACATTTTTGGGCCTAAGCCCATCTTCAGTAGGTTTTTTTTTTTGGAAATAAAATTTCCTTTTCACAATTAAACATTTGCACTATTTATTGGTGAAAGTATAAAAAAAAATGTTTAAAATTTATAGAACAAATATTTGTTCACTCAATTAATCAAAACATGCTATCGGTCACTAATACAGTACTGTAATCTGTAGTGTGTTTTTGATTACTTGATTGAACAAATATTTGTTCTATAAATTTTAAACATTTTTTATAGCTTGACCAATAAGTATTTTAATTGCACAAATGTTTAATTGTGTAAATTTTATTTCAAAAAAAAAAACCTACTGAAGATGGGCTTAGGCCCAAAAATGTTTTGATGACAAAAAAAAAGTAAAGGTAAAAATGTTTCCTTTATTCTGTACTTTGCGGAGAGGCTGAAAAAAAAAACTAAATCTGATTTAGAGAGATAAAAATTGATACTAAAATTTTTGTCATGTCTCGTCTTGCTGTCATACAAAGTTGAAAGATAGGAATATTGAAAGAAAAAACAACACTAAGATTTTTCAGATGGGAGTTGTAGAAATAACTATTGATATCCCTTATTAATAATTAATCGATATAAAATATTCTTAATTCATATCACTTTGGATTTTCTCAGATCTTTTCAGCATGTTTTATATAAAGTTTATTATTATTTTTCTTTTTTTTAATAAATTTCTAAATTTTTTTTTTATTGTTTTCAGATGAAAGTATGCAAATATAAAATATTAAGCCAAGGAAAAGTATTATCGTATTTATGTAGTGAAATTTGTTCATCAAAGTATCAAGAATTGTTAGATAGTCAAAGAAAAGAAGCAGTAGCTAATAAAAACGCCGCCAGAAATTCTGTTATAACTTCTCAACTGAAGGTTAACGATAATTTAACTGTAACTGGTGGCTTACCTGTAAAAGATATAAATACTGAAAAGCTATCACAAATACCTCAACCGATTATTGATGATAAAGCAAGCGATTCGACAACAGGTGAACAAAATGAATCGCTTGAAACAATACCTTCTGCTACAATCAGACGACCAACTCGTCGTGTGGATGATGATGGAGAATTTATTCGAATTTGCAGCCAGTGTTCAAGTGATATTAAACAAGATGATCGTACATTATCATGGGAGACTATGGATTTTTGCAATGAAGGGTGCTTAGGTAATTAAAATGTATTTAGCTTATTTGTTTTAAATTGATTTAAGTAACATTTTTAATGGTGAAATAATTTTTAAAATATTCATTTTGTTCAGTTATTTTAAACAATTTCATTGAATTGATTTATTTTTTATGGTATACATATTATCTCATGCCATGTCGGGCCTTATGAACTGACTATTGTGTTTCTGAAGTGCGTATGAGTAGTTATATGATAATTCTTTCTTTCTCAATATATATTTAAAGGAATGTGAAAAACAGCAATTGGACTACCAATCTTCATGATATAATGGTCCCAGCCTTTCATCCAAAAGGTCCCGGGTTCAAATTCCAGTCAGACATTTTTCATGTGCTCAAAATTTCCATTCCATATCCATAAACTAAATTTTTTTTGAACAGCAGGATGAAATATAACACTAAAAAAATAATAATTTAATGGCTTAATTATAAAGTAGGTGGGAATTGTGTAACCTAAAGGTCTTTTCATAGTTAATTTTACTACCGTTTCATCATTTGAGTTATTGATCCCATTTTTGGAATGGTACACATCTTAAAGTGGCTTAGAAACCCCTTTATAAGTATTTACATAATATATTTAATTTTATCATATTAGTTCATTTATGAAGTTTTTGTCGAGTTTAATGCTTTAGAGAACATTAAACTCTGTCCATGAAATGAGTGACTTAAAAAATTACCTGATTCCTGCAGTCATATACAACACATTCAAATCCAATAAATTTTAGTATAATCCTGGCATATTAATAAATAAATATGAAGTAATAATACCACTGACTCCATCATTCCACGACCTGTCTGGTGGAGCGTACCACCTTTGATTTTCATTAGGAAGTTCATGGATTTGAATTCTGGTCAGGCATGACATTTTTTTACACTGAAAAATTTCCATATTCCTATGTATAAACTTCTTCAAGCTTATGTGATAAATTAATTGTAAAAGATTATCTGTAGAATTGTATATAAAATATCTATGCATTCTAATAAATTTTTTTTTTTTTTCAATTTTAGTAACTAAATAATTTGTATTCGTTAGGAATATTTTAGAATCCCTCTGACAGTTCATATCATATGGGTTGGTTTCAGTGCCACTTTTATCCAAACATTGTTATCACTTATTTAGTTAATAAGTATGTTTTCATTTTTCACTTCTATCATCTCACTCATCTATCATCTCTTTTTTTTTCACTTCTATCACTTTTAAAAAAAATTTTTTTTTATTTTCAGTTAATCATCATTCCAAGCACTTTCTAGTGCTGCCTGTCATTTGTGTAATAATTATCAGCACTAAATAATGATATATATGTTTATTTAAATTTAGTAAAATATTTTCTTAGTCAAACCATTAGCTAAATGTGTATTCCAAAGCGATATTCAAGGAGGCTCTAAATGAAGCTGGAGTTTAATCAATGGTCAGCTAATTAGTAATTTGAGATACACGGATGATATTGTTGTCCTAGCAGAGACTTTGAGTGATCTTCAGAGAGAGGTTCAAAAGATTAAAGATGTTAGTATACAGTACAGCCTTAGAATGAACTTGAAGAAGACAAAGTGATAATTAGATCGCAAGTGCCGAGCCCAGAGTTATACATCGACAAAGCAATAATTGAAAAAACATCAAAGTATAAATATCTTGGTACTTGGATAACCAACAACATGGACCAAACACTGGAAATTAATACTCAGATAGAAATGGCTAGAAGCGCATTTCTCAAAATGTGTGATTGGCAGCTCAGATTGTGTCTGTGGACTAGAATCGTAAAATTTTATGTGTTTCCTGTGGTGTTATTTGGATTGGAGGCATGGACATTGAAAAAAATAACACATGAAAAAGTTGGCGGCCTTTGAAGTGTGGTTTTGTAGATCCATGCTAAGGTATCAAACATCCAGGTATTAGAGAGCATGAATAAACAACTCAAGATTATGTCTACAGTACAAGCAGGGAAATTACAGTACCTGGGTCGCATAACGAAGGGAGAGAAATTTGAGTTGCTCCAGTTGATCGGGCAGGAGAAGATAGTGGGCAGACATAATTTCATGGTTGTGCAGTCTGAGGGAATGGCTTGGCACAATGTCCACTGAACTGTTCCAAGCTGCCTACTCAAAGATCAAAATAGCGGTGATAATTGCAAACCTCCTGAAAGGAGATGCCACTTGAAGAATAAGAATAAAATTGTTTAGTTCAAATAATCTTTTGAAAAATCTCAATAGATTTTGTATGTAGAATTAACATGTCTTTAGTATTTATTTTATACTACTCAAGAGGTGTTTAATAAGTTTGTGCAAAGGCTACTAGATAATGCTTGTAGGTACAATGTTGACATCATTCTTAGTCATGAATCTCTGCTAGGAGCATGCACCAATATTCAGTCAGGTGCATTCATAATTTTGTTGTTAGCAGTTGTTAGATTCAATAAAATACTGTGAGTTTTTAAAAATAAAAGAGAATTTTGTGTGGTGATGAAACATTACTTTTTGTAAGGTCACACTACAAACCAAACCTGAACCAGATAAATATTACAGTAAGTCAACTCCACCCATAAGAAAATTTTACTATTGATAATTTTTCTATGATAGAAAACTTACTATCATCATAATAAGTATATACACTTAAAAGGAGATTATGTTATGTTGAGAAATAAAAATTATTTTTCCTGAAAAATCGTGTCTTAATTTTTGCACAAACTTATCAAAAACACCTCAAAGCTGTATTTTTTAGATTACATATTATTAAATGTGCAATATAAAATAATTTATTTATGATAAATGTTATTAAAATAAAAAAGACCATCAACGTATATGACAAATTACTTATTCTATACGAGGGTGGTCCAATAAGTAGTAAGTCTACAAATGAAAAATGAAAATTTTGGAAAAGTGGCGATTAATTTTTCAATATAAGCTCCTTTTAGTTCGATACACTTGACCCAGCAATACTCCAACCTCTTGAACTCGTCTGAAAAATACATTTTCTCGAGGTCTGCAAAGTAGGCCTCCCACGTGGCGATGATCTCCTCATTCGACTCAAATTTCTGCCCAGAGAGTTACTTTTTCAAGTTTGGAAACAAAAAGAAGTCGCACGGGGCCAAATTTGGAGAATACGATGGATGGGGCAGCAGTGTATAGCCCAATTTGGCCGTGGCGAGGGCGGAGGTGTGAGCCGGTGCATTGTCATGGTGGAAGAGCACTTTTTTCTTCGCCAAATGGGGCCGTTTTTTTCTGCAATTCGGCGTCGAATCGGCCCAATAATTCGGCATAGTACAGCCCTATGACCATTTTGCCCTTCTCCAGGTAATCGATGTAGATCACACCTTGTGAATCCCAGAAAATGATGGACATCATCTTTCCAGCCGATAGGACAGTCTTCGCCTCCTTCGGAGCACATTTGCTGGGTGAAGTCCACTGTTTCGACTGTTCCTTGGTCTCTGGTATGTACCAATGGATCCATGTTTTGTTGACGGTCACTAAACTACGCAGAAACTCCTTCGAATTGCGCTTAAACAGCGTCAAAAACTGCTCTGAAGTGGTCTCATGGTTGCGCTTGTTGTCCAGAGTGAGCAAACGCAGCACCCATTGCACCGACAGCTTTCTCATGCCCAAAATTTCATGCAGGATATTACCCATGCGGTCTTTTGAGATGTCTACTGTCTTGGCTATCTCGCACACCTTCAATCAGTGTCTGCCAGTACGAGATCGTGGATTTTTGTCACATTATCCTCTGAGGTAGCCATTTTCGGGGCACCTGGCGTGGCTCATCAAAAACCGATGTGCGACCACGTTGAAACTCATTAAACCAATTTTTGACGGTCATCATAGAAGGAGAAGAATCGCCGTACACAGCATCCAAGTGCTCTTTGATTTCACTGCGCAATTTCCCTTCCAAAAACTAGAATCGAATCACCGACCGATATTGCGCTTTTTCCATCTTTCTAAAATCTATGGACACGCCTGCTTCCACACGCGGTCAGAACAAAACTACGAGTCCGATCCGGCTGAAATTTCGACAGTGCTGTCGAAGCTGTCTATGAGAATATACTACGATAGCAAAATTCTCTTGCAATAGTGGTGCCATCGGGCGGTGAGGCTAAGTACTTATCGGACCGCCCTCGTATTGTAAATAAGATAACCTAAACTGTTTTATCATTTACTGGTTTGCTTAAATGAATTTTCCTTTATTTTTAATGTACTTATATATCCACTGAAAAAATTTATTCATGAAATACAAACTTTACAATATTCAAGTTAAGAACATTTTGTTAAATATTAATTAGCAGTGAAGTCTGTAGTGCTAATGTCAAATTATCCTTGCTGCACAGTTTTCAGTATGAATTTCCCTTTTTTTCAGTTGTTCGTTTTCTTTTAAAGAAAATAAACCGTTATATCTGAAACTATATTAAACATCTAAATCTGTATATGATATTATTTTTCTAAGTAGCATACACCTGAAAGTTTCATAAACTAAATATTTTTTACATCTCAAGTCAAAATAACTGAAAATCATTGTACTGTTATAAAAATATGTTTGAATTATTGTAATATGTATAAAAATAAAAACATTTTTGCTGCTTCAATGACTGTTTTTTACTTCATGAGTTATAATGTAATAATTATACTAATTTCCAGAAAATTGTATCATTTGACACAGACTAATTTTTTAAATTTATTACTACTGAATTATTCCTATAGAATATTCTTTAAATAATTAAATATATGCAGTGATCCATATTTACTAAAAATCGTAACAATTTAGGTCATAATGGTTTTCATATTGGATTATAATTTTTTTGAATATTCCAAAAGTCTCCAGTTATACAATACAGCTTTCTTAATTCAGGGCCCATAGGCAATCCCATGTTCGTGATATGTGAGTGAGGTATGTAGTCTTGTACAAACTCAGATCGACTGTACCTGAGACATACAGTTAATTGAAACCCGACCACTAAAGAACATCAGTATTTGGTATCTAGTCTTCAAATCTGAATAAAAATGACTACCTTCATTAGAATTTGAACCTTAAAGAATTTTTTACTTCAAAATCAGCTGATTTATGATTATGAGTTTAACCACTATACCAACCTGGCAGGTTTCATATTGGATTAAGTAAATGTGAATACTTTTTTAAAAAAATTGCCGACTCATA
Source organism: Zanna intricata (assembly GCA_010016005.3). Taxonomy (NCBI): domain Eukaryota; kingdom Metazoa; phylum Arthropoda; class Insecta; order Hemiptera; family Fulgoridae; genus Zanna; species Zanna intricata. Next base: position 12,232 of record JAAAKQ030038954.1, read on the forward strand.
ATATTAATAATGTTCAAAAAAAATATTTTCTCAAAATAAAAATTAGAAAAGATTTCTTTTAAAAATACATTATTGCTAAAGTAAAAAAAATAGGTTATACAGTAGAAAAAGATGATCCTGCTTTTAAAAGTACATGCAAATTCAGAAATATATTATGAATATCCACAAGTATCCTTACTTTTGCTCATACATGCTCATTTTAAAATTCTTACTTCAAATTATTACGCATAACATAACAAGAAATAAAAGTTGTAACAGTATTTCAATTGCTAATTTTATTATTAATAGATGCATTTTTATTATTAATAAATAAAATGAAGTAATAATACCACCGACTCCATCATTCCGTGACCTCTCTGGTGGAGTGTACCACATTTGATTTTCATCTGGAAGTTTTTGGATTTGAATGTTGGTCAGGCATGACATTTTTGTACACTGCAAAATTTCCATATTCCTATGTATAAACTTCTTCAAGCTTATGTGATAAATTAATTGTAAGAGATTATCTTTAGAATTATATGTAAAATATCTATGCATTCAAATTAAGTTTTTTTTTTCTTCAGTTTTTATTACTAAATAATTTGTATTCGTTAGGAATATTTTAGAATGCCTGTGACAGTTCGTATCATATGTGTTGGTTTCAGTGCTACTTTTATCCAAATATTATTATCAAAATAACAATGTTTGTTACATTTAATAGAGGATGCATTCCAATAAATAAATATAACATTGAAAGTAATTTAAAAATTAAATTATCTATCTTTTAAGGTAATGAAGAAAAACCATCTGATATACAAAATTCAAAATATATTTTTAAAAGTTGTATATATTATAACAGTATGAATAAAATTTTGTTATTTTATATTATTATTATATTTAAATTTCATATATCATTACATTGATAAATGTAATGGGATTTGAGGTAAAACTTTTAATTAAAAAATAAATTCTGTATATGTTATGAAATATTAAACTACAAGTTTACTGAATAAAAATAAAGTAGATTATGAATGAAAGAAGTTAAATGTTGAAAAGAAATGAAATTATGATCTTGATACTGAGAAGAAAAAAATTACTAAACTCCTTAAGTTTGAAATTTAAAAAAATATATAGTTTAGTAAACAAAATAAGATGGTTATCCTCCATTGGTTGAACAGATAGTTCTGCTCGCAGGGTTGTGGTAATATTAAAGTTGGAATTATATTTGTGAAATGAACTTATTCATAATAAAAAGATATATAATTATCTGTGTTAGCTTAAATCATATCAGGCCATAGTAATCCTCCTGTTAGCCATTGGTCAAAGTCCATCAGGAACATTAATGGAGCTGTGCAGTTGGACAATCCTTGGATGCCTCCTTGCTGCTTCCTGCCCCTGATGACCATGGCTGAGTGACTGTCTGTTTCTGGCAACCACCAGGCTTGCATACTCGTGGGTCCTGATTTCATGTAGAATTTTTTTCAAAACAAATAAATTTATAACATCAAAGCTTCTGGAATAGCTTTAAAGATGAATATTTTCTTTTAATTGTATTCCACCATATTTTTACATTAAATTGGTTATTAACAATTATTACAAAAATGAAATTATGTAATTATTATTATAAAATAAATAATTTGATTTTATTTTATTTAAGACTAATTAATGTAACATACTGTCTTACTACAGATTATAAAAGACATTTATTTATATGATATATAGCTTCTTTTTTTTCATTGTAACAATGAATAAAACAATAGAAAGTACTAAAGGTAATTGAATTTTATTATGTACATACTATGTTTGTGAAATTAATAAGTGTGAAGAATGATTAAAATATACTTTAATAGAGCAAGTTAAAAAGGTAACTTCTGATGAATCCCAATTTTTTGCTCGGGAATAAGTGGAGAACATATGAAGAGCTGATATGGAAAAATGAAATCCAAAAAATATCAACTGAACAAGGAAATATCCCCAAATATATTTTGGGGTTGTTTTTCTTTAATGGAGACGATCACTTTATGTCCTGTGAATATATTATGAATAAAAAAAATATATTTACTGAAATGAAAAGTGTTACCAGAGTTGGCAGACTTCAGCGTATAGATTTGCTCTTCTGAAAGATCTTGAATGATGCCAGATTTCAAAAAAGATAACCAGGTTTTTTCAGGACAAAGTGATAAAAGTACCCAACTAGCCTGTAAATTCACTAAATATTTATTCCATTCAAATCCTGCTGTCAATTTGTAAAGACAAGTTCAGTAAAATATTCACACAAGAAGGTAATTTATCACTTACATGGATGTAGTTTAATGAAGCAGAGATTTTCAATAAATGTAAATTATTTGTTAACTTGGTGCCCAATAGAATTAAAATGTTAATTATAGCAATGGAGGACATACTAACTACTAAAAAAATCATTTTAATGTATCATTTTGTTTATTTTGACTATAAGATGTAAACTATTTATATTAAAAAAATAATTTTGTTTCAATTAGTTTGGACAAACTACAAACAGAGCTATAAAAAAAAAATGAAATTTTGTTTAATGTGATGATATAATAAAATTACGTAAAAGGGCAATCTTCCACACTGAAGAAACAAAAAATACCCAAGACTACGAAAATGCAGCTATAGCAGGCATAATTATTAATTAATTCCTAATATTGGGTCAATTGTAGAACATTTAGGTCAGTTCACAACTTAATGGTAAGTCTATTGTAAGATTAATTAATATTTTCATCAATCTTTTGACTCATTTAATGATCGATCCTTTTCTCCATTGTTGTAAAGTTCTTTACTAATCTTTTATTCTCAAAATAAATCCTACATTATAAACTATATTTATAAATTATAGCCTTTATTTTACTTTACATGTATAAGTAAATAGTAAATTATCATAAATTAAAATGATTGTTATTGGTTCAACTAATGCTGAATCTTTTTAATTAATTCAGGTAAATATCAGACATCATTGGGGTCACATTGTGCATATTGTAAAAAGAGTGTTCAAACAATGAGTTTAGGCAAATATTGTGTACGTTTTGGATATGACATTCGACAGTTCTGTTGTGCTAGTTGCTTAGAAGAATTTAAAAAGGGTCTTAAAGTATGCAGTTATTGTCAAAAAGATATATCAAGTTCTATTGAAGGATTTTTAGCACCTGTAGGTGATAAAGGACAGTTTAAGGTAACAGATTTTTATTTCATGTAGTTAATATTAAGTTCCCTTTTATTTACTGCTATTCTTATGTTTACCTACATATATTTATCATACTATATACTATATTTATTATATCCTCTTCTTCTGTTAATAAATTATTAAGGGAACCAGTTAATTAAATTTTGTGTATTACAGAATTCTTTCCTAAAAAATTGTTGAATGTCATTGAAAGTTCCTGGATAAGAGACTAAACTGTTCACAATTTTAAATTGATGTTTGGGCAACAAGCATTCTGAAAAACTTCATCTTAACCAAAACATTACAGCAAGAAGAATGACTGGGACAGATAATCTAACACAATAAATTAATTTACCCTTTCCTGTGTGGTGATAATATCAACAGTAGTGTGTTACTTATGAGTTTTCTGTATAATTAAAAGTGTACTCTTTATTTAATTCCTAAATTATTAAAAAAAAGTCAAAATAACAATTTTAAGATATACATTAAACTTTAATTAAAGGTTTAAATTAATAATTAATTACGAGGGTCGTCCACAAAGTAACCTCCATTTTGAAATAAAAATTAAACCAGTTGAGATACAAAAATTTTATTATATACATGTTAAAACTACGACTTTTCAACATAATCTCAAAACAAATTTAAGCACTTGTGATATCGTTGAACAGTTTTTGAGATGCCTTCTGCATAAAAATCTGCCGCCTGCAATCGAAGCCAACCTGTTACAGCGTTTTGAAGCTCTTCTTCATTGGCAAACAGCTGAGATGCAAGCCACTGCTTCATGTATGGGAACAGATGAAAATCACTGGGAGCCAAGTTAGCTGTCAGAGCCGGCCTCCGTGGCCGATTGGTAGCTTCTCGGCCTTTCATCCAGATGTTCCGGGTTCGAATCCCAGTCAGGCATGGCATTTTTCACACGCGCTACAATTCATTCATTTCATTCCTCTGAAGATATACTTAATTGTGGTTCTGGAGGTTAAACAAGTCAGGGCTGTAAGGGGGTGGTCAATAACTTCCCATTTGAACTTGGCTAGCAGTTCATTTGTTCTTTGAGCTGTGTGAGGATGAGTGTTGTCATGAACAAACACGACACCAGATGACAGAAGACCACAATGCTTGTTTTGGATTGCTCGTCTTAGACTCTTTAACGTTTCACAATACACTGTAGAAGTGATTGTCATACCACGCTCCATAAAATCAATGAGCAAGATGGCCTTAGCATCCTAAAAAACCGTAGCCATCAATTTTCTTGCTGGAAAAGTTTGACACGTTTTCTTTGGCTTGCTTGGAGAATTAGTATGACCCCATTGTATTGACTGCTGTTTTGTCTCAGTGTTTACATATGCTACCCAAGTCTCATCACCAGTAACGATCCTGTTCAAAAATCCTTCTCCTTCAAGGTTATACCGGGAAAGAAAGTC
>JAAAKQ030038965.1:0-16812 GCA_010016005.3 Zanna intricata
AGGACTTGATATTAGAATGATTACCAAAACCAGTCAAACATCTGGTGGACTGTGCGACTCAACATAATAATAATAATTTGCCCCGGACACCACACGTCCGTGCAATAACACCTACGCACACGTCCGGGACGGGCAACCATATGGTACATTGGTACCTTAACTTAAGGTGGCTAATGGGGAAATGGTGTTGCTCAGGAGCTCCCTACTTGTTGGCTTCCTTAGATTCTTAGCTGTAGAGAATGGCTGAGATGGTCTGATGCTATTATATCTATGCTTGTATAGATAGAAGAGCAACTCGAATGGCTAGGGGCCCGATTGGGGGCTTACTTAACCAAGATAGGCGATTTGGTATTGAATTACGGTTCGGTTAGCTTAGATATCGCTGTTAGGATGAGATGTGAAGAGCTCTGTGATGAAGCTGCTGTGTGGGATTGTGAAGGCACTGATCTTGCTCCCTAAAGCGGACCACAGTAGAGAGACATAAAGTAACTTTCATTAGAGGCTTATTAAATTTGAGAATATGTTTCTTGGTTTTTAGGTACATCAACAGAACTTTGAGAAAATCAAATTGTAGGACGAAATTGTCGTCGTTGCAATCAACACTTGTTTTGTCGGTATGAGTTCATTATTTTTGGTATTTAAAGACTGTCTAGTAATGACTTATGCGCGTAGTCTAAATATAGTTAGATTTAGGAAGAGGTTATGTATGAAACCTTCAGTGTTCGAGGAAATTCGGGGATTGGGCTTCTGCAAATCAGTTAATTTGATAATTGACGGTTGTAAGTTATGGTAAGCGGTTGTGATTGGAAGAGATCATACGAAGGTGGTAGTAGGTTGTGTACACACACTGATAGAAATGTCTGTCGAGATATTAACATCGGTGGAATCCTGATAGAGCCCAACTGATGAAATTGTAGTATAGTCAAGTTCAGAGGTTCTAAAAGACGTCCTCCGGCAAAGCACAAGCCCATCTTGGCGAAAAACGGAGAGGGTGGTATGGGGATCGGCATCATAAGAAGGTGGGTGAATCTTCCCCATCTCGTCGAAAGGGTACTACCTAATCTCGTCGAAGGGTATCTTCCCCATCTAGGGTCAGGATGCCTACAACTTTCTCTGGTTACACATCTCTGAGTGAAATTCTTATCACAACAAAGGATTGATTCTTATAATAAAATGTGGTTCAACGTTTGGAAAACATTTGGGAAATTAATAAGTATTAAAAATTTGTCATTTTTAAATCTACAGAAGAAAGCACATTAATTTTCAAATTAGTAATTCATCGGATTTTTTTATTTATTTAATAAAATCAAAATAATAAAATGCTAAAAAATTACAGAAAATCTGCAACCGCAAACATTATCCGTATTTTATTGGGAATAAATCGACATTCATTAAGTTAAAAAATATATCAAACTGTATTCGGGATAAAATTGTTAGTGAATCAATTTTTGTTTTTATAATAAAAATAATGCAATCGGAAGTGAAAATTTACTGCTGTCATTTATCTCCTGTAGGAAAGTATAAAACAACTAATTTAAATCTTCTGATAAGAATTGTGTAGGGAGTTGAATATGATATATTTTAAGCAGTTTAATATATTGTTTATACATTTTCAAGTGAAATTCATATCTTAGTAAAATTTACACCATTTTATTATCGTAAATTGACGTAAATTACATTCAGTCGGCTTGTTATATGGCTTCAGAAAGTTTCACAAAAATTTATTCCTTACTGTTATTGTATCAAAATATAAATTGTAATTATAATTAATACCCCTTTTTAAAATACTAAGAAAATATCTAAATAATAAGTGGCATTTATTAATGAAAGAAAGTGTTGATAATTTGTTGCAAAAGATAAGAGACTTTCATTATTTTTTTTTTAGAAATTTATTTTTACAATCGGTAATTTCAATCTATATCAAATTTCAATATAGATTCTTAAGATTAAAACGATCTTTGACATAACTATTGCTTCATCCCACGGGTCAGGCACTCCAATGATCATCCATGCCTTCAAAGATCAGGGAGGTCCCGCACTTGTATACCTCCTCAATCTTTTTTCTTTTTCACCACTGTCAAGTAGATTCAGAGCCAGGTGATTCACATGCTCGTCGAACTTAGAGATCCTAGACCTCCGTATTAAAAAACTGGTCCTCCGCATCTCTTCATCAACATGTGGTATCCCAAGGTACCCATGACCTCATCGTTCCGTTCTTAGTGAACGATGAACCACTGATACCATCCTGAGCACCTCGTTTTGAAACCTTTGGATGATTTCAATGTTAATATTACAAGCAGTTCCCTAAACTTGTGTACCTTACCTCCTTACTGGTTTCGGGAAAAGCCGTATACAAGATTAATTTATTTGTCAAGGACAAATGAGACCGTCAAGTGAGGCCAAAGATGTGTAAAGTGAGACCAAGGAGCCAGTACATAATGCAAATTTAGCATTAGTTTTCTCCTCTTTTCTCCGATGTGATCCTTCCAGGTAAATCAATGATTTCAATTTAACCTGATGTACCAAATGGTATCAACGACAGAGATGAGAGTATTGTCTTCTTAAACATGAGAGCAATTACTCCTTTTTATGGTAATTACTCCTTTTTTTGAGTCACGAGACTCAATTTGAACACCTTCCTAAGGTAACTTTTTCCTCTCTGCCTTCTCCAGCGGCGTTGAGCGCCATACTATCTCCTGCATGGTAAATGTCATGGAAGCATTGCGTTTTAGATTTCATCTGCACACTTCAAAGGGACACCACTAGTAGACTTTTAATTCAGAAACAATTCCAGTCAATCCTACTGTTGTGAGCGATAAGGGACTACATGGTAAATATGGCTATTGTGTATAGAATCAGCAGAATGATCGGATGTAGAGTGAAGGGTATTTCTGATTTCATTCTACAGAGGGCCAACTTCTGACAACTCCTTACAAAACACTCCTTTAGTAATCTACCAGATAAAAAAGTTATTAGCCTAGATCCCCAGGGTAAATGCTTTGTATTCCACCCACCTCCTGAAATAAGCGGCGATCCAAGGAACAGAAAATTACTCAGAGAACATTCAAACTATGACCATGTCGCGAGGGGGTCGAAGAATGAAATGGAACATGTGAAAAAGATGAGTTTATTTTATATACTTCTTTCATAAAGTAATTTTCGCACTCTCTTTCACTATTTTGCCTACCATATATTCATTAGCCTGTGTACTTGGTGTAGCTAAACTGCAGTACAGTACAAGTATTTTTTCTGGTGGGTAAAGTAATGAAAAGTGGATAACACTGTTCTTATTTATTTTTTCACAAAATTTCTCTGTTTAGTCATATTGTAGGAATATGCATATGTTGTATGTACATTCTTAACTGTTTAAACAACAGGATTGCAAATATTTAACAAAAATTAAAGTTTTGAAGTTCATTCTTTTTTATAATTTAATGTAGAAATTACAATATTCTCTGATTCGTGAGGGGGGATCAGAATAGAAATCAGTTTATTGGAGTTCTTTTTTATATAGTTCAAAAATTCTAATTGCACTGTTATTGAACATAAATTTTTAGAAAAAAGACACACATATTTAAATGTGATTCTATGCACGGTACAATAAAACGTTGTCAGACGTATATCCCAGATTATGTTATGCGGGACTGGTTGAATACGTTTAAACTAGTCTTGCAAAAAGAAATACAAAAAAAAGAAGACCCATACATACCCAAGAACTGCGCTATGACTTCAAAGATCTGAAATATCTGGGTAAGCAGCTAATTGATAACACAAAATTTGACATCAAGAATTTAAAAGTGCAATTGTTTAAAATCGAAAGAGTTCGCTACGAAAAAGTAAATAACAATGAAACTCCTTTAATTATGATTTCTGTATAAATACAGAACATTTAACATAAATACAGAAGAAAGGCCATTTTTTTTCCAACAAAAACTCAATGACTGTACTGTAAAAGATTTCTCTTCCTGAATCAAAGAAAAAAAATTTACTAAAACTATATAAAAAAAAAAAAAAAAATACTAGAAAGTACGAACATTATTATGAAACGTTACCACCATCAAAAAAGAAAAAGAAAAGTGTCAATCCTGAACCAGATGTTTTGTCTGAAAGTGAACAAGAAAATGACCAGGAAAGTTTTTTTTTCAACTACCTCAACTGTTAACATTTTTTGTGTTCTAGTATAACTATTTACTATCTGCCTAAATGTCAGTATGAAAATAAATAAAATTTTTTGCATAATTATTAGGTAGTATAGATACTTGTTTCAAGATTTTTGTCATTGTCATTTTTGCTTTTTATCATTTTGGTTTTTCACCATTGCTAAAATGAGCTTTTAGCACATTATCATTGTTTCGGTAGTATGTAGTGTTATATGTTTTTAATCGAAGCATAACAGAACACTTAATTAATTATGAACTAACTTGTAATTTTAAATTGTTCTGATAATAAAAAAATAAGACATTAAAGAAAACTGGAATAATTGACCACTTCCTAAGGCCAGTGACAGAACAAGGAGGTAAAAATGACCAAGTCCACATTTTTTTAAATAAAAAATTGAAAAGCAAGAAAATATATTATCTGCTTGAATATAATTACTTAAGAAGAAATCAAAAAAATAAATTTGTAATATGCTGCAAAATTTGCGAAAAGATTTTATGAATAGCTGATTTGTAGATGTAAGTCAAATAAGTCAACAATTAAAACTGCTGTTACCCAAAATTATGTCAACCTATCTTGATTAGTTTTTACCATCAACCGAACGATATACATATTTATTATACAAATTTAAACTAAATATTAAGATTTGCTTACAGAGAGATTTGTCTTAAGATTAAGTATTGTATTAATATTAAGAAAAGATCAGCTAGAAATGTCAGATCATGGGAATATTTCATGTAAATTTTTCCGCTTTACGCCGAAAAAACATTTTTTTTTTTTTAATTATGTAAATTATTACGATAAGAGGAGTAAACAAAGTTGGTGGTCCAATTTTTAACCATTAATACTTTTTAGGGAGAAATGCTATTAAAAATACATTTCTATATTCCATTAATTGAAAAAAAAAAATCATGCTTAAATAATATGATAATAATTAATTACTAATTCGTTATATAATTTTTGGATTAATTACGTAAGGAATTAAATCTTTGAATGTACGATTCAAGAGATTTATTGTTTTAAAGATCCGTTATCTAATGTGAATGATAACTATTAAATAGTTCTGCAGTTTTAAATGTGTTATGCAGAGTAGAAATTTAAAAAATTAAAAACTATATTGGAAACGTGTTTTAATTAAAATATAAGAAAACAAGATAATCTTCCTTTTATGGTCAGTATAACAAGTTATTCTCAATAAATGCAGGTGTGTGGTAATCGAATTAGTAGGTTGGAAACACTCATTAGCACATGACGTCATTCCCTCATACATATCGCTTCAGTTTATCATAACAATAAAATAAATTATACTTTGCGTTCAGTAAAAGCTTTTTTACAAAGATATTTTTAATATTTATTTATTTTATTCTGTTACATAAATTCAATATTTGTTGTTTATTGCCTAGTTATTTATGAACATTTAATTTTATTTACTCGCTAATGATTGTTTTCGTTGATGCGAATGTAAAAACAATGAAAAAAACTCTCATTTACATTCATATTGAGTTTTCATCTGAATTTTATAGTAAACAAGTTTTCATAAATTTTTAAACGTTTTCTTCCAGTTTGATAGGAATTGGGAATGTAGTACGTACGTTTAAATATAATTTTACATTATATTAATTTTACTAAGTGTGAATTTGAAGATATATTTTTTTCCAAAAAATTGCTAATAGTAAGTGTGTTAACTGTTACCATGCAAATATTTTATGCCAGCTTGCTGCTGGTAAAGTTGCTTTAAAACGGATATATTTCTGATGGCTGTGAGGCAGTTCAATAAAATACGGTTTCTTTAAGGTGACTTCGCATATTTGATGTTTTTATTGTAGAACATAGCACAAGCCAGTCATTTCTTCTTATTCTTAGTCTTCTCGGACTGCACACATAATATCAATACGTCAATATTCCTTACTTAACAAGCATTTATAAAATTACTAGTAGAAATTTCACTTAGCTTTGAACTAGATCAGCGATTCCCAACCTGTGGTACGCGTACCCCTGGGGTACGGAGGGGAAAATTATATTGGTAATGGCGGAAATACTGAGAAGTTAAATCAGTTAACTTATATAAACATTATTATAATGTATTATGTCTACATTATGTAGTTTAAAATGAACCTTATAACTAATAACTTACCGCTAGACTATGAACGTTGGGTTGGTAAAATACAGTGCATTCGTTTGTATACCGCCTGTCTAAGCGGCTACTGTACGCAAAGGATTCTTTATAATTCTTTGACGGCGCGCACCGACTTTTTACTGAACACTCGCCGCTAAGGATGAAAAGTTTGACAGACACCGCCCGAAAATTCTACTCGTTCGGCCCATTTGGTTGTTATAAGAATATCCTTGAAAACAATAAATAAATAATAAAATGGTAAAAAAATAATAAAATTTTGTTAATGTAAATAAAGAGACTCCTACAGTAACTCTCTATAGATCACAAGTCTCTAGAGACAGTACTAGGTATATTTCAAAGTTAAGATTGACAATACATAGATCTTAATAAAAACGAGACACATCTTTAGGAGTAGGTATGGAGTTATCAGGGGAGGGTTACTCATAAATGAAAAGTTTTATTAAAGGGTACGGGGATGATAAAAGGTTAGGAAGCACTGAAGTAGATGATTAACAATGATGTATTTCGAGTTCAATCAAAAATAAATCCAGAGGACTTGTAAATGATATATTTACGTCGATAATTACAAAAATTTATTTTAGTTAGTAACACTAGGTAAGAGTTTAATCAAACAAACACAGACAACGAAGAAGGAACACGATTATTCTAAATTCCATTTAAATATGTGTTTTGTTAAATGAATCAATATTTTTATTGCATCAATATCCGACGCCATCGAGTGTTATATTTCTGTATGACAATAATAATATTAGTAATAATCACAATTAAAATAAATATTTATTTTCATTAGTGTGTTACAATTATAGTGGTATAATTTTATGACGTTAAAGAAATAATACGGTTTGAACATATCCTAGTGTGGACGGAGATTGATGTCTGCTGTATGATTTAGTACCATGTGATCTTGAACAAACTTGAGGAGGCAGGTTTTCTTTCTCAGTTACTTAAAAGAAATTACGCAAATAGGAAATACAAATGTGAGCATGTCAATTTTCATGTAAATTATTTTCATTATTTCTGTTCATAAGCAGTCAATCTATACCTAACAATTGTTGTTTAAAACTTTTTCGCAAGACTAGAACTTCTAATAACAATTTTATCTACCCAAGGATGCTAAATTCAGGGTGAAAATTCTGTTATTGTACGAAACTGTAGTTAATAAAAATTGTCAAATGAAAATCTGAGCACTGTCAAATAATTTTTCAGTTTTTTATGTTTAAAAAATTCATCGTATCAACTTGTCAACATGATTAGCTTAAAAATATATATTAACAAGCTTTTTAGAAGTATTTTTTCCCGTAAACAGAGCTACCTTGTATTAATATTTTAAAAATGTCTTTCTCTATTAGCAGAAGTTAGTGGATTGTAAATTTCCCACTACAGCATTTACTTCTTATTACACTTCGGCTGGAAACAAAACCATGTAATATCTCAAAACATCACAAAATAATGCATTCATAACAATATACATAATTTGGACATATTATATGATAATATTCATTGGGGTTATGAATATTGCAACACGTGGTTGCAATTTCGCCGGCCTCCGTGGCCGAGTGGTAGCGTCTCGGCCTTTCATCTGGAGGTCCCGGGTTCGAATCCCAGTCAGGCATGACATTTTTCACACACGCTAAAATTCATTCATCTCATCCCTCTGAAGATATACTTAATTGTGGTTTCGGAGGTGAATGTTTCTCACTGTATATTTCTGTAAAATGACTAACTGTAAAAAGAACAGATTTTCTATCGCATATTTTATTACAAAATTCTCTCGCTTTGTCCTTTTAATTCTTTCTATTCTGTTATTTTGAATTTTAAGATTTTGTTATTTTATTTTAATAAAATAATAAAATGGCATCTCAGCCATTCACTAGCCAGTATGGCGAAGAATTATATTGCATTCCCAAGAGTAAATATAGCCGCTTTCAAGAAAAATGTAGAAAATACGCTAGATATTTTGTTTCTACCTGTTGTAAATTTGGTTGATGAGTTATTCTACAGTTACAAAATTGTTCTTGATTTCTAAAGTTACTAAATTCTAATGTTATTAAAGTTTCTAAGCCTCGCCTTATTTGAAAAAAAAACAGGATTTTTTAAAAATCTTCTTATATTCAATAAACAGCTAATAGCATACTGTATTTGCAGATATAAAAATTTGTTAATAAAGTATTTTTATTTAGCATCAGTGATGCATATAGCTTATTTTAAAAAAATTTACAGATAGAACACTACAGCTAATATAACTGAGTGCAATGTAAAAGAAAATATTATTTTTTATTAATAAAGTGATTACATAATGGTTTTATTTAAGAAACTGGACAAAATAGAATTTAGAATACTTCGCTGTAATTTAATAAAAATCTTGAAAATTATTCTACTGTGGTAAAAATATTTTCACCAAGACAATATTTTCTGGAATATTAAGAAAACATTGTGTACAATATAGTAAAATATATATATATATATATGTTTTTATGAGGTTAAAGAAAGAACAAAACTTTCTTCAAAATTACTAGTACTAGACCAAACATCAAATCGTTACTTTAATCTATATTAATAATATCCATTAAAGTTTATATTGCCTATAATATTTCATTAAGGTACTTATGTACTAATAGTACATAAGTACTATTACTAGCGGGTGTTCAGTACCGTAAGTACCTATGTACTTACTGTACTGTACACGCGCTTCTATATAAATTTCTTTCTATTTCTCTTTTAATTTTTATGAATATGTTTTAACTGAATCTTTTCAAAACAGAACTCTTCAAAAGTTAAAACTATATTTTTAAAATATGGTTTTTTAAAAATCAAAATCAGAGAAGAAATTCTTTTAAATTTTGCAAAATACTGAATGCTGATTTTTTTTTGCATTTACAAAATTGAGTAATATTTTATTGCTGTACTTACAACAAAGAACTGTCTACCGAAATCGAGAGACTACAGCGAAAATAAAAGACCCACAAACAGAGCAGCTTGAATAAGGAGGAGAAGGAGTAACCAAGCATGCTGGATAATCCTCCCCTTTATTTAACAAGTATGTTGGAGATATTATCATAAATGCTATAGAAGATAATGAAAATAGATTTAAGAAAAATAAACTGTATAGGTTTAGCAGATGAAACGTTGTTACGAGATAAATAAATGAATATTCAGCAGATAATTTCGATAAGAAAACGTTAAGACAAGAGTTTGATATCGAAAATGACTATTCTGGAAACAATTACGTTAGGAGACCGTAAGCCTTAGCCGTAAGTATAAGGTAAAGTATGGATAAAATTAACAAAAAATGCTTGATGTCTTGGTAACAAACTTTCCAAAATTGATTACGACATAGTGATGACGATGGCAGAGGAAGCATTAGTTGGAAAATAACAGTTACTGATAAAGATGGATGTTGTTTTAAAGAAGCAACTTTTAAAGTGTACTTCTATATGGATGTGAAACATCGATAAAGAGATAAAATAGGAAAGGAAAGGATGGAGGCTTTAGAAATATGAGTACGAGGGAGACTGGAAAAATGAACAGATATGATAAAATAAAGAAATAATGAGAAGACTGAGATAAAATAGAAGTTGAACAGGTTATAATAGAATTTCTGACTGGTTGCTGTATATCATCGGACGAAAAGAATGGATTAACATTTTAATAAAAAGATCTGTAAAATGTGCAAAGAAGAGTGAAGATTATAGAGATCAAAAAGAAAATGAAAGCTATCAGAAATTCAAATATTTAGTAAGCTCTTAGTATAGGACAATGGGGATCGTTCAGAAGTCTACCCCAGAAAAGATAACTACACGATATTGAATTTTCAATGATTAAATTTTTCACGTTTTACTTATTGATATATAGTAGCCAAAAATGCAATTCTATCACTCTCCACTTCCACCAGGAAAATACCCTTAATTTTACCTGTAATGCAATTCGTATTTCGTTTCATTTTAAAAATAGTTTCTAGAATGTGTACTATCATCTTTTAAAAACCTGGAACACAACCCTTGTTATGCAGTGCGCATTATTATGGGCACCTCATCATAAGGATATGTAACATTATATTAGAAAGCTAATCGACAGTTCGCATTTTCTATTCAATTATCAAACTTATTCGTTCCAGAGGGAATAGCTTGGGTTTAATAATATTTGGGGATGTAAAGTGTATTCTCACTTATAAAATTCCATTTTGGTATAAAATTTTAAAATATTTTAGCATTAATGCATTGATATACACCAATGAAATGTATTTTTAGTATAATTAGTCTTACATGCTAAGATAATTAGCTACATTTATTTCAAGTCAACAGATTTAGTTTAAGTTGAATATGTAAAGATAAAATTCGACAAAATCCTTGTTTTTTCAGAGTTTACTGAAAGCGAACATTCTAACTAGTATTACTTTCTGAGCGTTTAGCTGATTGTAGGATCCTACATTGTTTAAGCACCAATAAGTAATTTTTATTTGTTCTGACTTAAAATGAAATCATTGTTTTGTATTCTAATATCAAAATTAAATGCTAAGTTTGTTTATCGTCACAAATAACTTATTTTTAATATAGAATTTGTGAACGAATTATTCTACTCTATATTAAGCTAGTAATAATATGGTATTTAACGAATCTTATAGTTACTTAAAGTTTAACTATTAGCAATGATAATTAAAAAAATTAATAAATTTTACTTTTTATCTGATCTTCTAAGGTGTTAAGATACATAATAAACATTATGTCTAGTAAACGTTTACAGTATTTATGATACAGAACCGATTAATCAATCTATAATACCTATTAATGACAAAATCATTCTGGAGAGATTGAACACAAAACCGGTGAAGCGCAACATAATTCATTAGCAGCTGAAGATGAAGAAATAATTCGTATTATTATGACTCGCTACCGTAAAAAAAAAAAAACAGTTGTGCAAGGCGACTTTAACGCAAAAGAAGACAGTGGAGAAAGACAATATCAGCATACGGTGGCTATGAACTTGGTGAAGGTATTCGATCGCGAAGAACGACTACGCTAAATCTATCAAAAGAGACTGCAAATAACCAAAACACACTTTCGGCAGCATCCTACGTATTTGTATACACGGTTATCACCACACGCCTGATATCGCAACCAAATCGATTACACATTGACTTCAGAGAGTTGGAAAAAGTCAGTCAAGTTGCGTTTCAATCGAACAGAAGACTAGTCTTTTTAGGATTCAAAAGGCGGAACAGCTAAAACAAGCCAAGTCACTTCACAAACTAAAAGTCAAGTACAGTGAAGAATATTTCAAGAGCTAAAAAGCACCTTGTAAAAATTGGAAGAATTGAAAAACGCACCTGGAAGCCAGAGAGGAGATAGGTAAAGAAGTACGACAGTCTATAAACAAACGAAACTGGTTGTCCACTGAAACTGTCCAACTTGTAGAGGAACGAAGAAAAATAAAAAGTACCACCGGTCTGTTCAAACAGAGTCTCTCTAACAAAGGATCTTCCAATCAGTGATGAGCTATATGATTTCGGAAAGGTAGATCGTTTCATATATTTAGGATCCAATTAAGATAAAGATGGGGTCGTCAGCCAAAATACGAACAGGAATTAGCTTGGTGAAGAAAGCTGCGATGTTGACAGCTATTTAGAAGGATAGGGCAATCAAAAGGAAAACGAAATTAAACTGCTTCAGATACTAGTCTTCCAAGTAGTCATGTACGGCATTGAGACCTGGACTATCAAGGTGAAAGTTCAGAGAAGAATTTGTGAATTCGAAATGTGGGCCTACAGAAGAATGCTTCGCGTCGCATGGTCGGAAAAGAGGATGAACAACTCAATTAAAAACTAGCTGGGTATTCAGAAAAGGTTGTTCACGTCCTCCGCTTTTTTGGCCATATAGTCCGTAGGCCGGCCGAAAATTTTGAGAAGTTATTCATACAGTTGAAAATCGAAGGCAGCAGAACACGGGGAAAACCGCCTAAAAAATGTTGAACCAATTTGTGGAGGCAATTGGAGAAATGCTTTCAGTTAGAAAAATAAAATTTACAGTTTAAAATAAAGTTTTGAAATGTTTATAAAAATTAAACTGATCATAAATAACTCTCAAACGTATTTAATTTTTAGTAAAAATATTTTTTTGTTGTAAACAAATCCTAGTAGCATGAAATATTTTTGGTGTTCACTCACTCCTACATGTTTAAAATAATAGGAAGGATTAACAAAAAAAAGGAAACGGTCACTCTACCGTAGGAAGTTAAAGATTAATTTTTATTATTCGTGTTTTCGATAACATTATCCCGCAATTCGGTTTTATGGTAACTTACTTTCGGTAGTTACTCGTTTTATTTGATAGTCTGTTTTCAGTTGAAGTCTGAGCTGCAGACATATTTCATTAATAAAATCACCTAAAGAACGGAGGAAAATCCAACGACTCGATGTACATTCCCCTGTGTAAACGTATAGAAGTTTCCTATTAAGTAATCATTAAAATTACATTTTTGCAGTACTATCTAAACTTTTAAGGCAGTTGATCAAGAGGTTTTGCGGTTATTACTTATTTTCCTAGTAAATTTACAGCTTCTATCAGAAGCTCTCTTTTTTTCTGCTTAGCCTCCAGAACTACCGTAAGGTATTACTTTAGAGGATAAATGAGTATGATATGTATGAATGTGAATGAAGTGTAGTCTTGTACAATTTCAGGTCGACCACTCCTGAGAAGTGTGGCTAATTGAAACCCGACCACCAAAGAACACCGGTATCCACGATTTAGTATCAGAAGCTATTATATTTTTAATTAATACAATCTTAACGTTATTTTTCACCAGCTGAATTACGAAATGTCATAACAAAGTAAACATATTTAGACAGATAGAATTCAGAAAGTTTTATTCTTTAATGGATATGCCAAAACCGTCAGTTTTTTAAGATGGGATAAAGCCAGTTATTTTTGGCAAACAAAACTGAGTTGCCGTTAAACGGCAACTCTTATCTGTTGAAACAGTAACTCTTACTGCCCCGAAATCTGCTCTTGAGAATATTTCTTAAAATGTTAGACTTTCTTCGCCGATAGGACTTTTGTTGTTACCAGCATCAAACTAATCACGATTTAAGTGTAGAGCGACTAAATTTTCCCGGTCATCCTTTCTATACATAAAAGTTTTAATTTCTTACGTATTAGGCTATTATCCATATAGTTGTTAGGTTTTACATTACGTGTTACTTAATTTAAGGCTAGATATTTTTTAATGTTTTCTGACTAGTTTACGAGTTTATTCTCTTTCTCATAGATTCTTTAAATATAATTGAAAATGGCATTCAGAACACTGTAAAAATAGGATTTCATGTTTCATTGAAAACCGAGCATAGTTCAGTCGTGCGTAATTTTTAATTTTACAGAAAGTTTGTAATTGATTCTAATTATTTTAGAATCAGAACATTATTAAAATTAATTAAACTCAATAGTATTCAGTGCTAGTTTGAATATTATGACAGAGATGGTGAGTGACGTCACTGCATCCCTGCGGTGTTAACGTTCTACATTAATAACAGTGATTCATTTAATAACTAATTATAATTACTGCGGCTGTGAGGCTTTTCTCGTTGAAACTTAGTTATTTTATAAATAATGTAACTAAATATAACCAGAAGTAATCATATCTTTCTATTCAAATTACTTCGTTAGAGCTTTTTTTTTTTAATACTCATGTTGTAATTAGTTTTAAATATAATTTGTAAAGGATATGGAAATGTTTGTAATTTCGTACATGTTTCGTTGTAAAATTTATCTAGAGACTTATTCTCCGGAAAGATATTCTTGTAAAATGTAGTGTTCCCTTTGATTAAAATTTACTGTTGCAAATAATTTATTCAAATGATTAAAATGGAAAAGATAACGACAGTTGTGTACAATATATTTACCGACTTTAATGATTTTCCAAATCGGCATTAAAAATAAATTATGATGAATAAAGAATGAAAGTTAGATTTGAAAGGTAATAACCATCTTTATTAGGTTATATTACCATTTTCAACAAATAATATAATTATAAATGGTGTTTTTTTTTTTTTATAGAAATTAAATTAATTATGTAATCTTTAGAATAATTATGTAACATTACTATATTTTGAATTATAAATTTAAGGATTTTAGTAGGGTATTACCTTGGCTCATATAGGAAGAAGCAAATTTAATGTAATTTGAATATTTTATAAAGCAGCTTTACAAATTTACCTAAAATTTCTGCTGATACTTTCTCACTTTTACAGTTAAGAATTATTACTACGTAATTACTATAATCATTTGAAATTTTGTAATGTGCGAGTTCTTTACGGTTTTTTTCTTAGGAATACAAATAATTCATTTATAAATAATACCACTAATATATGTGAGACTGCATAAAACTTGATTTTGGAGTTGTATTCATAAAATGTATTATAATTGTTTATGAAGTTTTTAACCGATTGAACAACTGTACTGTTCTATTACTTAAAACTCTCCAGTTATTACATACAAACGGCGTTTTCCGAACCTTTTAAGGAGATTTATACGGATGGATTCTCTATGAATCCATCATTCACTTTTGAATAAGCTCAATCTTAAAATTGAGTAAACTTCTATACCTCTATCTTACTTCTTTAAAATTTCAAGTACAAATTATCTTATACAACTAAGATCAGCCTGTAATATATTAACTTTTATTACTATTATTCCCATAAAATATCATTTATGACACAAATATGAGATAGGAAATTACTCAAGGAAAGGGTTTGGAAATTATATATATAGTAATGGTTTACAAATGTATAATTATCAGCAAATGTATAATTATTATTATGCTTAAATAATAATTATTTTTCTTTAATTAAGTACAAAGGCCTTCAAAATGGATTTTCAAGCATTTTCAGGAAAATTTTTGAATAACAAATACACCTTATTCATTATGAGCAATAATCTTTAGTTTTCGGTTTTATTTTTTATTAATTGTCCTTCTTTAAAATTTCGTGCAGGTTTCTTCTAAAAACGATCCTAGATAAATTGTATAGCATTCATTTTGTTAAAATTTATTGTTTTTATTAAGGAAAAAACCCGATTTCATGTAAAACTTAATAAATCAGATTAACTTATAAAACATTAATTTCGTATAATTTTTAATATAAAAATATTATGTACATTATTAGTTGGTTGTGTAATATGTTACATTTTTTCTTTTGCTTATCTGTAAGTGAAAAAATAATCTTTTAACTCATCAACAGATGATAGGCTTCTTTAAAATACCTAAATTTCCGCATATTTGTTGTGATATTTTTAAAATCATATATATGAACTAGTTTTAAATTGTTATTTTTGTGGGGATAGTATTCTGGAATTAGCATGAAATTTTTACTAAATATTTTAAAAAAATTCTTTAGTTATTTATGTATGGTTGACCATAGAAATATAAACTTCTTATAAAACGGGTTAAAAAAGTTAGTAAAAATTTATTATTTTACCTGAAAACTTGCAATGACCTCAATCAAGTTCGAGGCAGAAGTGGAAATTTCCCACATCTCTTCTGACCTGCACACTCGTTGTGTTAGGCACTATTTACTTTGTTTTTCATTTTGGTTCACAAAGTATAAATAAACATTTATCCATAATTGTTTATCCCCTTTTTTCTATAGTAATTGTAATAGCTGTTGTTTTACAACAATTATAATTTATTCATACTAAAGTAGTCGCAGGTTATTATTTTGTATGCTATTATTATTTTGTATTGTACTATTTTTCTTCTCTTTCTCCTTTTTATTCAGTAATGAGGTAAACAACGTAAAGTTCCCTAGTAGCTTACAATTATTATTACTAAACAACGGAAATGGTGTAATTTTAATAAACTTTTGCTACGGAATAGGACATATTTTTGTATGAGGTTGAATTTTGGTGTGTTTATTTTAATTTTTGTGAGTAATTTTCAAAACCTGTTTTAATAATTTTTTTCAGTAGTATCCAAATTAATATTGAGTTTTGTTTTATAAGATATTTTATTATTAAAGTATTATCTTACGTAATGAAAAAATTATTTGATGAAGTAACCGGCAGAAACACACCAGGTTCTATCAGTTTTCATAAAATATATTACTAAAGAGAGGAAGTTGAGTTGTTTTTGATAAACCCTTGAAAATTTACAGTAAAAATACACCTGCACCATCTGCATAAATTAAGTTCATTAGTAAGATTTAATTTCAATTTACGCAAATTAATAGAGGCGAACTTTTTTAATCCATACCTTAAAATCTAGATCCACTGTAGAAGACTTACGCTATTCGTTCTAGATTAATTTTGTTTAATAAAAATATTCTACGTTCATTAAAAAAAATTAAATCTTGGACATTTAAAAAGAAATTACTTATAATAGGCCTTAATATTTTTGCTAATTATGTATTTGTTAACTCATTTAACTCCCTCTACGAATCATGAGACCTTGCCGATGGTGGGGGGGCTTGCGTGCTCAGTGATACAGAGTAGCTGTGTCGAAGGTGCAACCATGTCGGAGAGGTACCTGTTGAG